>JAODPA010108447.1:0-19940 GCA_025585075.1 Nepenthes mirabilis
TATGCTATTGGGGTACTTGGGTTGGAGTGGGTTGGTGGTTGATGTTTCTGCCGGCTTGAAGCTGTTGCTATAGTGAGGCGTGTGTGTAGTGCAAGAAGCTGTTCCGGGTTTTTGTTGTGATGGATAGTGTGAGGAATTCAATGTCTGGGTTATGATGTCCTTATATTTTCCATGTGTTCATAAGCTGCCAAAAGTGCTCTGCTGGTGCACTCGAAGAATTTTAATGCTGATGTCAATTGCTTGTCCTTGTTTGCTGGGTTGGGCCGTAGGGCTAGACTTGCGTTCAGTTGCAAGTTTGGTCCTTCTGATGCTGTTCGGGTTTGGCAACGGGCTTGTAGGGGTTAGATGGTGATGCCTCGAGTTGCTGCCATATTTGCACTCTCTGTATGGCATTCTGAGTTTGAGTCTGGCGAGGTTATGGTTTGGTCCTTCCTTCCTGTCATCTTCTTGATGGAGGATGATGCATATGTTGCTGTTGCTGGGGCCTGATCTGCTGATTTGGAGGCCTTGATGAAGTAGGCGATTAGGATGCAATATCATGTTCAGATGGTATGTCTATCCTATCAAGCTGTGGCAGGTGGTGCGGCCTTAGTTCTCTCATCCTTGCTGTCTTATGGCGGGGTGTTGTTGAAGTTTGATGAGTTTGCCATTTAGTTAATGGGTGAGCCATGGATTTTTCCGATATGCTGTCTGCTGATTACTGAAGTCTGGATTAAACACAAAGGCAATTGGTTGCTGCTGATGCCATTTCTTGGTTGGGGCTCTGTAATTTTGGGGCGGATCTCGGTCTCGCTGGATTGGGCTGTGCAGAAGGTCCTGGACCTGTTTTTAAGTGGCTGCTGATGTTAGCTGGTCTCAAAATAAAGAATGCCTGCTTTGGTTGCTGAAGAATGATGAGTCTGCCTATTAAAATGGGATGCTGCTGGGTGAGTTCTGTAGGTGCTGCTGGAGCCTTTTGTTGGTGGGGGATTTGGAATTGTTGAGGCAGCTCTCGGTCTGGCCGGAGGCAGATGCTGAAATTGAAGCAGTGGGGTGTCCTGATGTTTTGACGTTTCCTCATTGCTACTATATTGAGGTGGTTTGTAAACTGCCTTGCTTCAATCTGGGCTGGGGTGCCTACATGCCGATCTGCTGTGTTTTCGGTTGCTGTTGGACCTCTTACCCTTCGAACAGTATCCTGATTATATGCCTTTCTGCTTTGGTCGCATGTGTCTTTGAGGCGCTGGATTTGCTGCTGCCGACTGGCTGCGAACGGCTGGTCTTTACAGGGCTGGCTATGAGGAAAGTTAAGGTGATCGGGTCTGGTCTGATGGTGGGCCTGGTCTGTTGTTCATGGTTGGCGGGTCTGAACTTTGACTCTTTTATTGCCACTTCTGTTGCAGCTGCGGTGGATGCTGCCGCCTTTTGCTGCCTGACGGTGGTTGATTTTTTTTTTGGCTTGAGATGCTTGCTGTTTTGGTTTGAGATGAAATTTGATATGTTGGGCCTGTTAACGTTACTCTTTACCCGTTTTTTATTCTGTGGAGTCTGTAATTAGGTGTCCTCTTAGAGATCTTTGATTTTTTCTGATGTAACTCCAGCTCGGGGTATGCCCCAGCGCCTATGTTTTATCTTCAAGTCAAATCACTTGGAGATAAAACATTGATTATGTAATTTTTCTCCCTTTTAATCCAAAATACTTACTTATCAAAAAAAAAGATGAAATCCCAGTGAATGGAGTCGTAAGCCTTCATCAAATCCACTTTAATAGCGCAACGGGGGACACCGTTATTCAGATGGTATTTATGGAGAAGTTCCTGCGCAATAAGAATGTTATCTCCTATGTATCGGCCAGGAACAATGGCAGTTTGCCCCTTTGCTACCAGGAAAGGAAGAGAGGGTTTAAGGCGGTTGACAATGACCTTGGAGATAATCTTATAAAGAACGTTGCAACAGGCGATGGGACGGAAATCTGTGACCTTTGAAGGGGATTTGATTTTCGGGATTAAACATAGTAAGGTTGTGTTGATTTGTTTTAACATCTTCCCATGCTGAAAGAAGTCAATAATGGCTTCAATGATGGAGGGGCGAATTACGTTCCAGGAAGCTTTTAAGAATTAGGCCAAAAAGCCGTCCGGCCCAGGTGCTTTGTTATCATCAATGGAGAAGAGCGCCATCCGAACTTCTTCAGATAAGGGCTTACAGAGCTCCTAGCGGATTCCAGCAGGGACGGAGTGAAGGATAAAAGGGCGGAGACATTCCGTAGGGAACGACCCACTACTGCCGGAGCCAAGAAGTTGTGAGAAGTGATTGATGAAAAGTTGCTGAACTTCCTCCAAGCTACTAGTAGGCGATCCATTATCTTTGGTTAGGGATAGAATCCGATTTTTATTGCGATTAGCAGCGACTGATTGGAAAAAGTATTTCGTGCATTGATCTTTTTTTTTGGTAAGTAAGTGATTTGGATTTATGGGAGAAAAAATTTACAAGTAATAATTTATTATCAAGTATTTTTCCGACTTGAGGATAAACCATAAGCGCTAGGGCAAGCCCCGAGCACATAGATATATCTTATGAAACCAACAGAGAAACAAAAATGCTGGTATTCACTCAATGCACTCAAAAAGCTCCAACATCAATAGAGCAGATCCTAAACTAATCATGCCAATCCAAGGGCAGTACAGTGGCAAACAAGTAGAAAACCAGTCACCAACAGCTACAACTTTAAAACCAAATGGAACTTCAAGCCAGCCAAGGGCCGAACCTGCTCCACTAGGTGAACCAAAGCCGAAAATCAGCCGCAACAAACCACATCAGTGGGACATTAACACAAAAAGGAAACAGTCCAGACAGGCAATGAAATTATGGGATAGCAGGAGCTGCTCAATCCAGACAGGTCAGCACCAGCCAAGAAGGATGAAGCATCATTGCAGAAGCAGAACTGGCGCACCCACGCAGACATGCAACATCATCCCAGCTCCACATCAGGTTTGTTACACACCATCATCAGCCCACCACTGGGCAGGACCATGACCCGCCATCTGCAAAAAGAAATAGCAGCACGATTGCTCCATCCAGCAGCCCACCATGGCCAACCAAACTCCAGTCTATTCATACCGGGAGTTTGTGAGAGCAGAACCGGATGGCCTAGTAGAGTCAAAACGAAACGGCATCATGTCACAATCCAGCACAGAGAGCAATTGCAACTTGGCTCACAACTGACTAAGAACACCATTGCCTCACAATCCTGCTACGCTAGACAATCGGCAGCAACAGCTACATTAAGCAACGCCAGAGCCGACAAAAGCACTAGGCTTCCGCACCCAACTCCAAAGATTTGCAAACCCAAATTCAGATTTATTCCAGCCACCATTGCAGCTACAGAGACAAACTTCAGCCCATACTCGCACACCAATAAGGCAGCACCAAGAACGACAGCTTTAGAAATCATGGAGCAAGCTGAACAGCAAAAGGCAGTCACTAAACTCCAAGATGCTTCAGCAAGCCTGACAGCAGCAATAGAGATGGGATACACCATACTGCCGACACAAAAACTCCACAACAAGAAACCAGCATTCCCCCAACGTCACTGTCCGCTCCATCATCAGAGCAAAGAAACATCAGGGCTCAACCAGAACAACACCACCAGATGCATCATCCGAATGGCAACCTAAGCCGTAGCTTTCACACCTAAACCAGAACAGGGACTCTCAGCCACAGTAGCCCTAAGCAGCCCGGGGCATGGAAGCACAGCCGAAAGCGAGAGACCCTCAAAAAGTCAGATTTCAGATTTGAAATAGGAAATTTTGAAAATTGAAATTTGAAATTTGAAAAAGACAACACAGAGAGAAGCACTAGCTTCTCTCTGGAGCAGCTGCGCCTGAAGGGAGAAAGTCGATTGCAGAACCCTCATCAGCTCCTGCCCTAGCACAAGGCACCAAGGCAGGAACGGCTCCTACAAACGAAGACTTGCAGGAGCCGACCTCCCAAATCCTACCCTAGCACCAGTCTTTTTTTTTGGTAAGTAATTAATTGCATTAATTGCCGAAGCGGCGTTGGCCTGGTGGTTAAAAATGATTACTCCTTCCTCCCCCACCCAGGTTCGACCCCCCGCGGAAGCATCAAGTGGTACTGTGCCTCCAAAAATATCCCGCAAGGGGTTTCTGGGTTATGGGGCCGCAGTGCGGTGGGGCCAGTCACTATAAAAAGCTTACCCTTAACACAGTTTTATTCCCTCTCCACCCAGGTTTGATTCTCCGTGGAAGCATCCGTGGTACTGAGCCTCCCAAAAAATCCTTCGAGATTTCTGGGTTATGGGGCCGCGAAGTGGTAGGGCCAGTTACGTTAAAAAGCTTACCCTTAACACAGTTTTACTTACCAAAAAAAAATTAATAAAATGTACAAAACCTATGTTCTTTACGAAGTGTTTTGCCGACTTAGGAAGAGAAACATAGAATCTAGGGGGGGCCTAGGACCATGACAAAACCAATAAGAGAAAATTTCAATATTGAGATCAATATTATAAAACAAACCCAAAACGACGTTAGAAACACTCGCAGAAATCGGCCTTAGGCCCACCCAGTCTCCGCATCACCTGTCCAAGTCGGCTGACACAACTCAGTCAAAATCGGCATTTTGAATTGCAATTCCAGATCGGCCGTTTGAATCACATTCCAAATCGGCCCGATGATTGACGAAATCGACACTTTCGCATCGAATACGAAATTGGTCCAAATATGAAACCGGCAATTGTCCAACCGCAAACGAAATCGGCATATGGCTGCAGAAACAAAATCAGTATTTAGTCAGCTTGGAATGATATTGGTTTGTCCATCACCGAGGCTGTCTAGGATTTCTTCATCCATGGAAAGCTGTTGAAACAGATGAATGCGACTTTGTTATGCTTAATTTCGAAGATCAAATCGCCTACCAAGGTCTCTGACTTTTGTCCCATTGCTTGCTGCAATGTCTTATATAAGATCATTTCCAAAATCATTGCCAATCGCCTTCAAGCTACGCTTCCCCTCCTTGTCGGCAAATGCCAAACTGCCTTTGTCGCGGGGAGGGACATTGGAGATAACATCTTTCTTGCTTAGGCCCCTCGTTGTGCACTGAAAGTTGACCTGATGAGGGCTTTTGACTCCATCCACTGGGACTTCATTCTGACTGTCCTTGAGTTGATGAATTTTCCCCCCATGTGATCCATTGGATCTCCTAGTGCATCACCACTACCTCATTCTCCATTAACCTAAATGGGGAGTCTGTGGGTTTCTTTCGTGGTGCCAAGGGGCTCAGGCAGGGGGACCCTTTCTCCCCATATCTCTTCGTGCTTGGTATGGAAGTCCTGAATGGCATTCTTGAAAGAAAGACAAGATTCAATCCGGATTTTCAATATCATTGGAAATGCGAAAGATCTTAAATTGTGATGCTTGGTATCGCTGATGATCTCCTTCTGTTTGCCGGAGCAGATCGCAAGTCCATCCTGGCTATTCATGAGAGTCTCTCCATTTTCAGCTACTTGTCTGGTCTTTTTTTTTTTGGTAAGCAAGTGTGTATTTTGGATTAACGGGAGCTACTTGTCTGGTCTTATTCCAAATCCAGATAAGAGTAAAGTCTTCTGTTGTGCTACTAGTGATGACACCCTTCAGGGTATCCTTGACATTCTTGGCTTCAAAAGAGGATCTCTCCCTGTAAAGTATCTTGGCATTCCACTCCTCTCCTCGAAGCTTTCTATCTCGGACAGCAAACCCCTCCTAGATCGTGTTAACCATAGGATCTCATCTTGGAAGAATCACTGGCTTTCATTTGCGGGGAGGCTGCAATTGATCTCCTCCATTCTCTCGAGCATCCACTTATACTGGGCTTCCATGTTTATTCTCCCTAAATCCATTTTGAACAGCATAGATAGGTCCCTTCGCACCTTTCTATGGCATGGTTCTTATGGGGGTAGATACTCTGCAAAAGTTGCATGGTCTGATGTTTGCATCCCAAAAGAATCTGGTGGATTAGGCTTCAAGAACCTTGCTGCATCTAACAAAGCTCTTTTGAGTCGTCATCTATGGAGGATCATTAATAAAGACTCAAACTCCATTTGGGTTGCGTGGTGTTAGGACCATCGTATCAAAGACAAATGCATTTGGACCCTCAAAGTCCCGGACTCTGCCTCTTGGAGTTGGAAGAAGCTGATGAAGCTTCAGACTGCCCTTCGACTCCAGATTCGGTACCATGTTGGTAATGGTGCTGACACGTTCCATTGGCAAGATAATTGGCACCCGCTTGGTCCTCTCTGTGACCTTTTTAACGATAGGATTAGATGCATTTCTGGGTTGCCACTTGATGCAAAAGTTAAAGATATTATTTTGAATGGCAACTGGAGGTGGCCCAACCCATATGATATGGAGGTTACTCGCATTGTAGAATGCATGCCCCCATACCGTCCTGACCCCTCTCGCCGTGATGTGGTCCTCTAGACTGCCGATCGCTCTAGGGCTTTCTCCTCTAAATCTGCGTATGGGATCTTCCGGGAGCCTAAAGCTACGGTGGCATGGGCTTGCCTTGTCTGGGCCAATAAATGCATTCCGGCCCATGCCTTCATCCTCTGGTTAGCTATCCATCTCAAACTCAACACCCTGGACCGAGTTGGTAATTTCCTCCACATCTCGGCATCCTGAGCCCTATGCTCTAATGGTAGGGAAAGTCACAACCATCTCTTCTTTGACTGCCCGTTCTCTTCGGCCGTCTGGCGGCTCTTGCGCCTTAAAGCTGGACTTATCTGGCCTCACCCTGACTGGCCCTCCAATGTCCGGTGGGCTGCCAGCCGTTGGAAAGGAAGAAACCTCAAAACTTGCTCTTTCCGTCTCACCCTCGTGGCTACAGTTTACTACTTATGGAGGGAGAGAAACCAGCGTATTTTTAAGAATACTGCAAGTACAGAATTTCAATTTGCAACTCAGATCTCAAATGCTGTTCGGGAAAAATTAGAGAACTCCCTGATTTCTGTCGCGCTTACTGATAGACCAGTTTTGACCAGATGGAGTATCCCCCTTTCCGCTCTGAGACCGGACGCTGATCAGTGATAGTTTCTGCAGGGTTTGTTGGAGCCTGAGGTGCTGCTCGCCGTTTCTGGTAGCTCCTTTGCTGGAATGACCTTGCGTAGGTGGATTTCGGAGTCCCTTTTTCCGGTGTGATACATTCGTCATCCAAGGTGCTTTATTTCTTACATCTTGTTGGCGGAGCTGGGTTGCTTTCTGCCGGAGTTCCACCTTTTGGAAAAAAAAAATCACATGACTCCGGAGTTCCACTCTATCCGCTCTGGTTTTCATGACTCCGGTTTCCGGAGTTGCACTTGAGGACTCCGGATCCGAAGTGTTTCCTTTCTGCGCTCTCTTTCTTCTTAGAAAAAAAAAACACCTTTGCCTCTATGGAACCCGTTTTCCGGAGTCTTTGGTGAACTTTGGTATCCGGTGTGGTTGCTTCTTTTATTTTGCGTCTCTGCCGCCGCTTTTGTGATTGTCGGAGTTCAGTTTCTCCTCTTTAAAAAAAAAAAAATTTTGCACTCCGGAATCCGGAGTGGATCCCAAAAAAAAAAAATTCTTGTACTCCGGAATTCGGAGTGGGAGAGCTCCGGAATCCGGAGTGTATAATGTTAACTCCGGAACCTGGAGTGGTTTCAAAAAAAAAATTCCGGTGTGGTTTTTTTGGTCGATGAGTCTCTGTTGAAGATTCCGGAGTGAACTTTGTCCGGAGTGTTTCTTTAAACTTCTTTGGTTGGAGTGTAGGGTTCTCACATGGACGATGTGAAGTTTTCTTCTTGGACGGAGTGATCTTTTTTTGCTTCCGGAGTGCAGGTGGTTCCTTTAGCTGGAATGCTCTTAGTCTCCTTGGACGGAGTGGTGTTGCCGGAGTGAATTTCTGCGATTTGGAGGGAGTGACTCAAAGCGTGGGTATTTTTCCGAGGTGCATTCTTGACTCCTAGGAAGGAATGGATAGGCAGCCCCGAAGTAAATTCTCTCCCTAATTGGTCGGAGTATGCTGTATCGTCTTGTTTTTTCCAGGTGTAGTTTGCAGTCTCCGTGACGGAGGGGTTCTAGGCTATTTCATTCATAGTAACCACATATTTTTTGTAATCTTTTTTAATGATTTGTGTCATGTGTCTAGGGGTTTCCCTTATTTCTATGTGTTTTTTTCAAGTCGGCAAAACACTTGATAAAAACACAGTCTTTGTACATTTTAATTTATTTTAATACAATTAATTACTTACCCAAAAAAAGTATTTAGTCAGCAGTCCAACCCGGCATTTTGCGTGCAAGTTGAGATCGGCAATTGGGGTCGGCGAAGGGGTGCAATCCCAATCGGCAAATAGGCTGAAATCCAAAACGGCAAATCCTACCCTAGCACCAGTCACCAAGTCAGAAACGGCTCCTTCAAACAAAGAAACGGGCCGCTTGCAGGACCCGACCTCCCAAGCAGATTTAGCGAAGAGAACGGAGAGAACCATCGGCGAGACGACAACAATCGGCGACGCCAAAATCGGATAGAACCAAGAGAGAGAACGGAAGCCAACAGAAACGCACCAAAGGGCGAGTCGAGAAGAAGATAATGGAAAACAGAGATGGCTATCATGCCCTCATAGAATGAACCTAGCCGGCGACGAGAAGAGTCGGCCGAGCAACACGCATTTCAAATTGAAATTTGAAATGCACCAAGAGAGAAGCCAGAGCTTCTCTCTCTACACGAGAGTTACATCGTGACCTTCCTTGCTCTAAACTATGTTAGGGTAAGCTTTTTTAAGTGACTGGCCCCACCGCTTCGCGGCCCCATAACCCAGAAATCCTAAAGGATTTTTTGGGAGGCTCAGTACCACTACCAACGAGGAGAATCGAACCCGGGTGGGTTGATAATTAGAGCGCGTACGCGATCTACCACTCTGCCAACTCCTCGTTGGCAACTGTGTTAGGGTAAGCTTTTTTAAGTGACTGGCCCCACCGCTTCGCGGCCCCATAACCCAGAAATCTCGAAGGATTTTTTGGGAGGCTCAGTACCACTACCAACGCGGAGAATCGAACTCGGGTGGGTTGATAGTTAGAGCGCGTACGCGATCAACCACTCCGCCAACTCCGCGTTGGCATATTTCGTGCATTGATCACCGTTCCTGATCCAACGGGTTTTTGCCTTCTGTTGAAGGAGATCAAGTTCAAGTCTCAACGCTTTGCGATAATCAGCAATAAGGGTAGCCTCAACATTAGTCCCGAGTTGAGGGACAATGGACGGGCCATTCTTCTGGAAGTCAGCAAGGACCTGTCGAGTACAAGAGACACCTTCCGAGATCTTACCCATATTGCGATTGATCTCTTTAAGTCTTTCTTTTACAAGTCTCAATTTAGAGACAACTCGAAACATGGGGACCCCCTAGATATTGCAAGTCCAACATTGTTGAACTATGGAGGAGAACCTAGGATGCTGAGTGAGAAAGTTGTTGAACAAAAAACAACTAAGTTTTTTGGGCCGCGAGGAGATGGGGATCAATAAACATGGGGAGTGATCCAAAAGACGAGGCGGGAGGAAAGAGGCAGAGTAATGGAGCTCCGCCAACCAAGGACAATTAACAACAACTCTATCCAACTTGCGGAAGATGCGGGATCCAGGATCACGGCCATCGTTCCATGTGAAAAAAGCATCATCAAAGCACTAGTCTTGGAGACCACAATCAATGAGGCAATTATCAAGGTCCTTAGCACTATTACCATGCCAGCAACCACCCAGGTTCTCGGAAGGCGCTCTAGTGGCATTAAAGTCGCCCAACACAGCCCAAGGGTCATTAGATGAGCAGTGATGGATGCCGCGCAACCCGATTTTTGACACGGCTAGAGAGAGAAGTTCTCGCTTCTCTCTTCGGTTTCAAACCTCGAATTCAAATTTCAAAATCAATTTTGGCCACGTCTTCTGTGACGCTTCTCCTCTGGCCAGGCGGCGCCGAAGCCGGCCAAGGCCGGCTTCCTGGTTGCCTAGCCCAGCTATCTCCCGTTTCTCCTCCTCTTCTCTTCCTCACGCGGCGGCATTGAGACCTCCTAGGTTTTCGGTGCTGTCCTTGCCGCTCTGGCCCTAAATCTCCTGGATTCGTGCTTTGGCAATGTGATTGCTATGGCTCTCTGGGTGCGATGGATTTCCACCTGCTCGGAGCCACCGGCTGTGGGATGTTGGGTCCTCTCCGTTGTAATTGTTCTTCACTGCTCGTTGGCTTTGACGTTGACGAACGCCTGAGCCCGGTTGTTGAAGCCTCTCTGCCGGTACGTTCCTTCCGGTCTGATGGGTTGGGGGAGCCTGTTTTTAATCTGGTTTAGAGGTATGGGCTGGAGTGCGGATGTAGCGGGAGTGGCCATGTTCGGACGCTGAAAATCCTTCTGATGCGGTGAGTTGTTTGCAGCAGTCATTGTTGCTATTGTGAGGTGATTACCTCTGCTTTCGATGTATGTTGATTTGCTGGGCTGAAGATGGAGTCCTGGACTCTTCTGTTGGTCCTGGCACAATCATCTGATCGGTGTTTGGTTGGACCGGTTACGGCGCAATCGCTGTGTGTGAATGCGGTGATACCCCAAGGGTATTCTCTGTGTTACTGGATGCTGGATTGTGGGGCTATTGTGGCAACGTTTTTTGGCCTTCAGCTTGTTGCCATTTGTGTAGCATTCTCTTGGATTGCTGTTGTCTGGTAATTGCTACCAGTTAGTTGCTGTGGTGTTTTTGCAGCAGTTATTTGGCTCTGTTGGCCGATTTGGGATGGAGACCGATTTGGCTTTGGGGTCGATTTGGATTTGATGAGCAATCCGAGTGTGACCTGAGGCCGAGTTGGAATGCTGTTTTGGCATGTCAGTGGCCGATTTGGCATTAGATTCGGTTTTGGGCTTGCTTAAGTGCGATGCAGCTATTGCTGTTTGCTGGCCGATTTGAGATGGAGACCGATTTGGCTTTGGGGCCGATTTGGATTTGATGAGCAATCCGTCTTTGACCTGAGGCCGAGATGGAATGCTGTATTGGCTTGTCAATTGCCAAATTTGGAATTCAGGTTGCTGATTGGGCATGAGGCCGGCTTGGCTTCGAGGCCAGTTTGGCGTTGCTGTCATGGCACGTCAAATGCTGTGTGGTCTTGCGATTCAGATGCCGGGTTTGATTTCTGGCCGTTTTGAGGCCGTTTGCAATTGCTGATTTCATTGCAGGCTCGCGCTGATGACCATCTGTTGTGTTGGATCTGAGGATGCCGATCTGGTTTGGAGGTCGATATGGCTCTCTGGCCGGCTTGTCTCTGCTGATATGGCAGGCTACATGCCGATTTGGGTTTGTGCCGGTTTGGCCTTGCTGAGCTGGATAAGTTGGCTTGTGTTTCGTCTCTTGGCATTTTCCTTGTGCAGTATCCTGGAATTGCTGGAGTGGCATTGATGCCACAGTGTTGGTGAATTATCCTGTTGCAAATTTTGGTTTTGCTCGTGGATTTTATGATGTAATATTTTTCATTTTCTAGGTTCCGTAGAAAGTTGACCTCCTAGAGGTTTTTATGTACCTTCGGATGTACTTGATGCTCAGAGTATGCCCCAGCGGGTTATGTTTTATCCCCAAGTCGTAATACTTGGAGATAATTCATTAATTTTGTAGTTTTTTTCTCCCATTAATCTAAAATACTTGCGAACCAAAAAAAAAAAAAAAGATGGCTGCCGCGCAAGTTATCCCAGAGAGTTCTCCGAGAGATCTCAGAGTTGGAGGCGTAAATGAAGTGAGAAAGGATGAGTTGTTGATTCTATTGAAAATCTTACAATGAATGAATTGGTCAGATTTAGATAAAATGCTTAACTCAACATTGTTATCATCCCAACCAATCCAAATACGGCCAGAAGGGCATTCAGAGTAACTCATCACCCACTTCCAGGACGGCATCAGCATGTTTGAAATGTAAGATGCCTTAATCTCCTTGACCCGAGTCTCGACAAGGCCAAAAATGGAGCATCGGGAAGACCAAATGACGTTCTTGACTTCATGGGTTTTGAGCGCCCCATTAAGACCACGGACATTCCAACACGCGATACTAATCATTGGAAGGGGGGAGTTTTTTTTCCTTTTGGGCCCCTTTACTTTTTTTGATGATTGAATCATCGAGGGAGGCTCAATCTCCTTATCGACCTGGATGTGGGGGAGATTTACAGGGTGGCTGGGTGAATCAACCAGCACCCGCTTAGCCGTGCGAGAACTTCTAGGGGCTGCAGAGACGCTGATTGAGGAGGGACCTATGGGGACCTCCTCCAGGTTGGTGACTATAGGCATGGGAGGCTCATAAGGACATGGTCAAAGAATTCTGCATCCCCCTGCAAGTCCAGCTAAGTCAATATCCAAAGGAAATTCATCCAGAGTCTCTACCTCTTTGTTATGAAGGGGCAGGCAGTCCGGATCAGCCAACTTATCTCCCAAGAAGGAGGGGGACTTAGGCTCGATAAAGAGGTTGGCATCCGAATTGCCAGAGCCTTCATGAAGGGAATCTAGGAGGTCCGCCCCTTTATTAGGAAGGGGCAAGCAGTCCGGATCAGTCGTCTTGTCTCCCAATATGGAAGCAGACTCAGGCTCAACGTGATGGTTGGCATCCGATATGCCAGACTCCTCAGGAATAGAATCTAGGAGGTCCGCCTTGAGCTTTGTAAAGCAGCAAAGGGATTAGAAACCAGCGCAGCACCAGCATCTTTCATCAGCAAAGTAGAATTGCTTTTAGAGTTCCTAGGACTTTTTCCTCCATGGTTGATGACCGCAGATGTTTTAGAGAAAATACGCCCAGTTGGTTTATATTGTGGGGCATTTTTGATCAGGCTCTTTGGGGGCACTCCTTTCTTACTGGAGCCATTCTGGCCAGGTTTCCATGGATATTCAACCACAACATCAACATCCAAGGCATCCCCCAATTGACTCCCAGGGTTAATCCTGATTCTCTCAGGCAGTTTAGAAGTGGCCTTCACTTCGACACATATGCGCGTGACCCGAAGACGGTCCCTTTTGGCTGTGGCCGGGTCCATATGAAGAGGAATGCCGATGGCACTGGCAATCCAGCTTAGACCCAAAGGGGTCTAAAATTGAATCGGGACTCCCTTTAAGTGAATCCAAATAGGGAAGGTTTTGTGCTCTTTCTTGGAGGGAGCCGAGTCCGGAGACCATTCCTTCAAGAAGAACGGTCGACCAGCAATGGTCCAAGGGCCATGATTCAGGCAATCATGCATCTGATGCTCATTAGAGAAGCTAAAAAGCAGGAAACCATTTTCCAACTCGGCTACATGAGAGAGCCCATACTTAGCCCAGATCTTCCGAGTGATATGATTAACCATATAGAAATTCAGGGGAGAATCCAAGAAGTATTCCACAAGAGAGTTACACCAGGTGGTTTTACCCTGCTGAATAACTTCAACAGGGGGAGAGAGTACCGTAACAGTACCATTTGGGGGAGGGGGAGGAAAAAACTTAAGCTGTGTACCTGCAATCAGAGAATCCTGGCATACGATAGAGGCCCACGACGGAGGAGGCAGCGCATCTGACTTCGATGCCACTTCCTGCGAAGGAGGGATGATGCTCGATTTAGGGTTAGAAACACCATGAGAATCAGCCGGGAGAGCCTCGACACCAGAAACAGAGGGGCGCGGCGCACATCCGGAGTTGCCATGGTCAACAAACCTAGAGTCCACACGAAAAGCACTAGAAGCCCTAGCAGGAGAGGGAAGAGGGGGAAAGGGTTGCGCAAGAGAGGAATGGAGAGGAGAGGGGGGGAGAGCGAGTGGAAGGAGAACTAGGAGCGACGATTGGGGGCAGAAAGGAGGGCGGGTTGGAATCTGTTGGAGGAGAATCGGCGCACGGACGGTGGACCGGCGCCATGGGCACCGGTGAGGAGAAGGGAGGCGGGAAACGACGAAAACCAGCAAGTTTGAAAAGAACAGGGAAGAGAGAAGGAGGAGCTTCTCTCTCTAGGGATTCCTCATAGAAGGAATCATTCGTGCGAGAACTTCTAGGGGCCGCAGAAATGCTAGTTGAGGAGGGACCTAGGGGGACCTCCTCCAGGTTGGTGACTATAGGCAAGGGAGGCTCACTAGAAGATGGTCTTTGGATTCTACTCCCCCCTGCAAGTCCAGCAGATTCAATATCCAAAGGAAATTCATCTAGAGGCTCAACCTCTTTATTAGGAAGGGGCAGGCAGTCCGGATCAGCCGATTCATCTCCCAAGATGGAGGTGGACTTAGGCTCGATGAGAAGGTTGACATCCGTATTGCCAGGCCCTTCATGTAGGGAATCTAGGAGGTCCGCCTCTTTATCAGGAAGGGGCAAGCAGTCCGGATCAGCCGTCTCGTCTCCCAAGATGGAAGTAGCCTCAGGCTCGACGAGAATGTTGACATCCGTTATGCCAGACGCTTCAGGAAGAGAATCTAGGGGGTCCGCCTTTGAGCTTTGTAAAGCTGCAAAGGGATTAGAGTCCTACGCAGCACCAGCATTCTTCATCTGCTTTTTTTTTTTTGGTAAGTAAATATTTTGAATTAATGGGAGAAAAAAATTACAAACTAAATGTTTTAACTCCAAGTATTGTACTTAGAGTTAAAACATAAAGTGTTAGGGCATGCCCCGAGCAACAGTTACATCAAAAGAGAAAAACATTAAGAACAAACACAAAAACAGAAAATGGAAGTGTCATCATTTTCACACTAGCAAGATCGTAGAAAACTACGCCTAAAACAACGAAGTCGACATAGCAATCCATCTAGGATCTTCATCAGTACAGGAGCGTGAACCATAGACCGGACAGCAAGTCACCATGAGGGAGCAGCATAATAGCGCTTTCAATTGCATCGGAGCAAGCAAGGGCAGCCGCACGTACCCAGCAAGATAAGCAGCACATCAGCCATGCTCTTGGCCAACTGAAATCCAGTAAGACCAATCCACAGCAAACGGAACCTCAATCCAGCATTCCAGCAAACAGTAAATATTGATTACAGCAAACCTTCAAAACCAGCAAAAACCAGCACCTCCGGGCAGCAACAGGAGGAGGCAGTTTCGCCCAGCTGGAATGAAAATGTAGTAGAGGGCCGGATTTCAGAACCGCCAGCCATGCATTGCACAACTTATGCAGTCCACATTAGCAGTCAAACCCAGCCCCGCCTCCACATCATCTGTATACCATTCCATCTCAGAAATCATCACTCCATAAATTGACCAGATCAGCAGGCCATGTGAATGGCTTGCAGACTCCAAAATCAGAAGCCCTTAACAAAGGAGGGCTTCATCGCTTAGGAGCTCCAACCATCAGCAAGGGCCAAGGCAATTCCTTTTCATCATAAGCAGCGGAGACCCATCGAACATCAAAACTCTGCCATGATCCTATCGCGCCAGGCTAGCAGCAGTGGCGGATGAAACGGTGGACGGCCCGACCAGCAGCAAAGGACCATCTCATTAAGCCACAGCATACCAGCAGCGCCAAAAGGATAGGGTCAATTAGGCGCGAGCCAACACAACATAAGAAATTAAAGCAAACTGCTCAACTGCGCCAGCATCACGAACGGAGGCAGCAGCTTCAGACGACAGTGCAAACAAACAGTGAGGGTCACCAGCCAAAAATCCAAACTGGCAGCATCATCAAGCACATTTACCTAACCAGAAGGAACAAGGCAGCAACCATGAGCAACTCCAATCAAAAAACCTGCATCTCATCTCCACAACCAAGCGAAAGACCAAAGACCGATCAAACCAGAGCTAGTGATCACAATACTAAAATGCAACACTCAACATTCCCAGCAACCAGCCAATCAGATGAAACAACAGCACCAGAACCCGCAGAGATTTGCCCCCAAAGCAAGTGCAGCAATATCACATTCCCAACAGATCAACATTGCAATACAATAAGGCCCCAAACCACGACCTGGCATACCAAACCACCAGGTCCACAGCCAAGAGGATCAGCATAAGAGTCTTCACCTGCAGCCAAACCACAAGCAGCAACAATCCAGGACATCCACACCACACAAACAAGACCAAAAACCAGCAACTCCAGCTGAGCTTTTCCAAACACAACTTCACTAGAGTTCCAGAAAAAAAAAACAAGCTGGGTAGAGAAAAAGCAACAAAGGAGATCGGTTCGGCTCCAGCAGCCCACAACACAAGCATCAGCATATTGCAAAGCCATCCACCATCGCAAGAAATAGACCAATCCAGCAATGGCATCATACACCATCAATGGCTACCCATCCTTAACCAAGCCACAATGGAGATATCAATACCAGCACCAGGGAATCCTTCATTAGGATCCAATACGTACGTCAAGCTCCCAATTCATCAGCTGGCTGTAAGAAGAAACGCCAGCACCAGTACCCAGTTTACATCCAAACGAATTTAACCAACACCAATATTTACAACACAGCAGCCAGCAAAACCAATCAGATCCAAGCCAGCATCCGATCAAAACTGACCACGTGGTACCAAACAAACCACCTGAGGCCACAGTAGAGACAATGGACGAGATACCACCAGTTACGAAACTTCTTTTTTTTTTTGGAAATCGTCCAAAGAAAAAGCACCGAGAGGCAAAGGAACCCCATTTTTTTTTTAAAAAAAAGAAGGGAAACCCGAAAAGACATCTAACAACTAAGGGGAGGAGAGAAGAGAAAGAAAAAACAAAAAAATAAAAGAACAAAGGTGAGAGGGGGTTTTTTTTTTTTATAGTAAATTCCAACGCCTAGCCAACGAACAGCTAGGGTGACCAGCATGGGGCAATGAGGCCATCAATTTATCCTGCACAGCGTTTGATATCTGAGAGCATATATGGGAAGTGTCCTGAGGGACAGATTTCTCGAAGATACGATTGTTTCGTTCTCTCCAAATATAATAGACAGCAGCCGCCAAAGAAAGACGTTTAGATAAGGCAGAAAGATTTTTGCCTTTCCAAATGTGGGTAGCCCAGGTGACGTTTTGTGACCAGTTTGGGTAAGGCCAATGAATACCGGCATTCCGTTGGATGGTGGACCACACGAAATTAGAAAACGGACAGGAGAAGAACAGATGGTCATGATTTTCAGCATCCAAGTCGCATAGAGAGCAAGTAAGAGATAGATTTGGGACTCCGTGAACACGGTCAGATGTATTTAGTCTGCCACTCTTGCTATCTGCGCTTTCCATTGATGATGGCTGCTTCTGCGGAACGCTGCTGTTGGTGCAAACAGTGAGGCTCAGGTTCAATTCCATGCCCAGATTGGTCGGACATTTTCGCATGCTACCCTTCCTGTGCTGAAGTTGAAGCTGCAGATTCTGAACTTGGCAGCTGTGTAGTTAGAACTACCCGTGGAGTGTGGAGGCATGGCAGTAATTGCTGAAGGCAGACTTTGCTCTGAATTTTAACTGGCATTATTGATGCAATTTGGTATTAAATTGATTGTGCTGATGATGTGTGTTTGCAGCTGCCATGTGATCCCTGTTGATTGGAATACTTGGGTACTTTGGGCTGTCGGTAGTCTCGGTGTGATATAGTAAGTTGCTACAGGGTGATCGGGTGTTGTTGTGCTGGTCTGCTTGGGAGTAACCTTTTTGCTTTAGCTTCTGTATAATGACAGTATTAAGTTTTTGTTTCTTTGGTTCTTCTGTTAGATAGTTCCTCTTTAGTTTTTTGAGGAATTCTCTGATGTACCAGATGCTCGGGGTATACCCTAGCTTTTTATGTTCTAACTCCAAATCAAAAATTTAGAGTTATAACATATTTTTTTATAATTTTTACTCCCGTCAATCTAAAATACACACTTACTTATCAAAAAAAAAAGTATTTAGTCTGGCTTTGAAGGCCAACCAAAGGGTAAAAGCATGGGCAAGAATATGGAGAGGGCCCCAGACTAATTTGGTCCAACTCAGTTTCAGCTTAGGGGGTTGAAAAAGGAGGTAGGCAGACTTTGTTGAGAAACCATTATGGCATCCAACCCATTTCAGGGAATCTTTTCGCTCGACATTGGGAAGATAATGGGGCATGTTTGCGGCAATGCTAGAAACCTCCTGATCATAAGGGTTTGGCCAAGCCCAATGGTCATCTCTGATAATCTGAGAAACCTTGGCGTCCTCAGATAACCCAGTGACACTACGGATGCGGTCAGTGCACACTCTACTGAGGGGGCCTTGAGGATGCCAATGGTCATGCAAGACAAAAGTGTCCATGCCATCACCAATGATCTTGGAGGTGTGAGCGCACATGATAGGACGAAGATTCATGATTTTCTTCCAGCTCCAGGGAGCGGAATCAGGGACTTTGAGAGTCCAAATACATCTATCCTTAATTCTAGTCTTGTGGACCCAAGAAGACCAAGCCGAATCAGGATCTTTAGACAGGATGCACCAAAGGAGTTTACAGATAAGGGCTTTATTTTGAGCTTGCAGATTCTTGAGACCCAAACCACCTTCGCTTTTAGGGTAGCAGATATCCGCCCAAGCCACTTTAGCATTAGTCTTACCTTCCAAAAATCCATTCCAGAGAAATCGCCTCATGATGCAGTCGATCTGTTTAAGAATGGATTTGGAAAGGATGAAGATCGAAGCCCAGTAGAGGTGGACAGATGATAGAATCGAAGCAACCAATTGCAAGCGGCCTCCAAAGGAGAGCCACCTATTCTTCCAAGATTTAATGCGCCGGGTGATTTTCTCAGTAAGGTTCGTGCAATCACGGATCGACAACCTGGTAGAAATCAGAGGAACGCCAAGGTATCTGATGGGGAGAGATCCCACTTTGAAGCCCAAAACATCAACAATATCCTGAATCAGAGCAGGGTCTTTAGAGCAAATGAAAGTCTCACTCTTATTTGTGTTTGCCGACAAACCAGAGAGCCAATGGAATTCCTCAAGGCATTCCTTGAGAATCCGAATGGAGCTCACGTCAGCATGAGAGAATAGGAGAAGGTCATCTGCAAAGGCCAGCATGACAGTATGGGTCGCTTCACACTTCCAATTGACCACAGATGTTTTAGAGATAGAGCGCCCAGTTGGTTTATATTGTGGGGCTTTCTTGCTCAGGCTCTTTGGGGGCCCTCCCTTCTTACTAGAAACACTCTGGCCAGGTTTCCATGGATATTCAACGACAATATCAACACCCAAGGAATCCCCCGATTGACTCCCAGGGTTAATCCTGATTCTCTCAGGCAGTTCAGAAGTGGCCTTCACTTCGACACATATATGCGCAACCCGAAGTCGGTCCCTTTTGGCTGTGGCAGGATCCATATGAAGGGGTATGCCAATGGCACTGGCAATCCAGATAAGTCCCAGAGGGGTCCAAAATTGTACCGGGACCCCCTTTAAGTGAACCCAAATAGGAAAGGTTTTGTGCTCCTCTTTGGAGGGAGCCTGGTCCGGATTCCATTCCTTCAAGAAGAACAATCGTCCAGCTAAGGTCTAAGGGCCATGAATCAGGCATTCATGCATCTGATGTTCGTTAGAGAAGCAAAAAAGAAAGAACCCATTTTCCAACTCGGCTACATGAGAGAGCCCATACTTAGCCCAAAACTTCCGAGTGATATGATTAACCAAATAGAAATTTAGGGGAAAATCAAAGAAGTATCCCACAAGAGAGTTACTCCAGGTGGTTTTACCCTACTGAATAACTTCAGCAGGGGGAGAGAGTACAATAACAAAACCATTCGGGGGAGGGGGAGGAAAAAACTTAAGCTGAGTACCTGCAATCAGAGTATCCTGGCAGACGATAGAGGCCCATGACGAAGAAGGCAGCGCAGCCGACTTCGAGGCCACATCCAGCGAAGGAGGGATGATGTTTGACATAGTGTTAGAAACACCACGAGACTCAGCCGGGAGAGTCTCGACACCAAAAACAGAGGGCACGACGCACTACCGGAGATGCCAAGATCAACAGACCTAGAGTCCACACAAAGAACACTAGAAGCCCTAGCAGGAGAGGGAAGAGGGGGGAAGGGTTGCGCAAG
>JAODPA010108458.1:0-19934 GCA_025585075.1 Nepenthes mirabilis
ATCTTCAGGAGCTCCACCCATCAGCAAGGGCCAAGGCAGATCCTTATCATTGCAAGCAGTGGTGGCCCATCAGGACAGCAATCCAAATTGGCAACACCACCTTCAGCAATATCTTGCCAGCGAACCAGAACCAGCACAATCTGCTAACAGCATACTTCGAATTCAGCAGTATGCCACGAGCAGAACACAGGACCAAGTTGCACAATCTGGCTGTAGAAGCCAGATAAAGAAGTTGCAGAGCAACGACAGCAAACCAATTGGCTTTAATAGCCAAACATCAGCAACCCGACGGACTGCAACATTGCAACTATGAAAGCTGCAGACAACTCACCACAAGAAAGATTTTCAGCGTCCGAAACGGCCACACCCACAGCTCCGCACTCCAGCTAATACCTCCAGACCAGATTGCAACAGGCTCCCAACCCATCAACCCGGATGGAAAGTACCGGCAGAGAGGCATCAGAGACCCGGGCTCAGGCGTTCGTCAACGTCAAACCAACAAGTAGCGAGAAGCAATTTCAGCAAATACACCCCAGCAACCCACAACCAGGGCTGAGAGCAATCACCGGACGAAATCCGTAGAACAGAGAGAGAGCTGCCGTAAAGCCTGAGGAGATAGCTTCCGAACAAAGGCGAACCCCAGATTCATTACTTCAGAGCATCACGAAGCCGCCATTTGCTTCAAACATCTGACCCCAATTTGAGGGCAAACCAAGCCTGAATCAGTAGAAAAGAACACACAGCAGCGGCCGAAAGTTCAACGAACGCCGACACTTCAAAACTGAGGTCCAGGACACGAAGGAAACTAGCATCGGGAACCATTTATCGTCCGGGCTGAGCAACCGGGAGGCCGACCGAGGCTGGCTCCGGCGCCGCCCGGCCAGAGGAGGATCACCGGAGGGCCGGCCGAGAGGGCCGAGCGCCAGCAATGGGCAGTTCAAAATTCGAAATCGAATTTGAAAATCGCCTTCCTTAGAGGACGGACTACTTACCAAAAAAAAAAAAAGCCTTAGTGGACGGAGTGGCTCTCTGTAGCCGGAGTTCTTATTGAGGTGGAGTGGCCTTTGAAACCGGAGTGTCTTTGCTGCAGTGGCAGGGTGCTTTCCCCAAAAAAAAAAAAACCGGAGTGCCTTTTTCCGGAGTTCTTTTTTTTGCCGGAGTGCAATTGTCCGGAGCGCTTTTTTTCAGTGTGAAGTTTTTCCGGCGTGAAATTTGTTGGAGTACTTTTTGCCGGAGTGCATTTTTTCGGATTGACTGTGATCTCCATGATCTGAGCTATGATGAGTCCGGAGTGGCCTGATGAGTTATGTAATTTTTTGGGCCGGAGTGGCCATGCGCGAATTTCCGGAGTGGCAAATTTCCGGAGTGCTGCTTTTGGGCCGGAGTGGCCTGACGCGAGTTGTGGCCGGAGTGGCAAACTTCCGGAGTGCTGCTTTTGATTTCAGGTTCCCGGAGTGTCTTTATAAGTGGTTTCCGGAGTGATTTTTTTTTCTCTTTGAAGCCGGAGTGGCTTGCATGTGGAGTGATTTTGCTCGTGCTTCCGGATGGGTTTTTTTTTTTACAGTAATCGAATATTATTGTAATTTTATTTCTTAATGACTTTTGTCATGGGCTTAGGGGTTCCCTTATTTCTATGTTTCTTTTTCCAAGTCGGCAAAACACTTACCGACTTGGTAAGTCGGTTCCCTTAATCGAACGTAGTTCTTTGTACATTTTACTTTAATTTAATGCAATTAATTACTTACCAAAAAAAAAAGAAAAACTACTCCTAATGCAGAGGGCGAACCTTAAATAGAAAGAGTGACAAGAGCTGAGATCAGTGGAACAATAGGAATGGCAGCGCCAGCCAAATCTGATTCAGCTACACACCATCGACAGCATCCCAATCTCACACTGCACCCATCCAGCCACAGCGACGGCATCCTTGCTCCATCTAATCGCAACAACAGAGGGGACGCCCCTAATAACAGCAACCCACAGCAACAAAAACAGAATGAACTCCTTCCCAACAGAAGGGAATCATGGGACCAAACAGGTCCTCGGCCATCTCTTCTGCCCACAGCCACACAGTCCCAAAACAGATTTGCACGAGCATCCCCTAACCCGTCCAAACAGGAAGGAACACACAGGCATGGGGACATCAGAGTTGGCGCCGCATATAGCTACTCCCGAACCAAATAACTTCAGTCCCAGATTCACCAACCAAGGAAAGGAATCCATCAGCAAACGCACCGGGAAGGCAAAAATTGCCCAAACCCAGCCAGCAACCAAATCGAAGATTTCACAAGGAAATCTGAACCAGGGACACTAAGACCCACTAACTGCGCAAGGGAACCAGCCACAAAAGGAGGCGAGAAACCCGGCAGAAATCCCAGGGAGAAACCAGGAACGTCGTCTCAACCTGAGACTACGAAAGGGATACGTCCATTACGGACAAAGAAGGGAGAATTAGTTCAAGAGCAGACCGTAGTGAGAGCATCAATGCTTCAGAGGAAGAAAACAGAGGAGGGACCGGGAGGAGCATCCGTGAGAGGGGCCGAGAGGAGCAACCGGGTGATCGGCCGAGGCCGGCTCCGACGCCGCCCGGCCAGAGAAGGGCGAAACCTAAGCCGCCGCCTTCAAGTTCAAGATTCGAATTTTGAATTCGAAATGTGAAATGTGAAAACCTAGAGAGAATAGGGAGAATCTCTCTTTAGAAGAGTGGCTTGCCAACCGTCCAATTCTTGCCAAACAGCACACTGTAATATCCAATGCCAACACCATCATCCAGCTGCTACCAACAGCATTGTAGTCAAAAGACAGCACAGCCAAACCCCCCTTCAGGCCACCGCCCCTTGCAGGACAATGGAAACCTTGGTACATAAAGGAGTAGCCAGAAAATCATAAAAAGAAAGGACCAGTGAACCGCTAGAAGGATCAAGAATCAAGTTCAGCAGCAACTAGGCTCTAACAATATACATCTACACATAACACACAAATACTAGGAAACATGGACAGCACAACCCATCAACAGCTAGAGATAGAAACCAGGGCAGCACAACATGATTCAGCAGTACTGGCTTCATCCAGAAACCAGCATCAGCAGGAAACCACGTAACGCCTGCCACTATATACAGCAACCTGGTCACAGTCTGTATCAGCTTCCAGCACCCAAGAGGCTGCAAAGGAACCCCAGACAGCAGCATCACCCGATTTCAAAGCCAAGGCTCCGATCCTAGCAACATTCAGCAAACCCAGCCAGCCAGCCTTCCCAATCCGAATTAGAACATATCCAAACAGCAGTACCCGCACAATCCGTATCAGAGAACAGACGCCAGAATGCATAGCAGTGCAAAGACTACAGAATCAAGGCCTCCAACATATCAGAACAAATCAACCAACACAACAACCCCAAGCCACAACCACAACCATGCAGGTCAAATGCAATAGCAGCAAAGGAGGGCAACAAAAAGAACCCAGAAACCAGGTCCCCGAGTATCCGAGATCAAATTACCAAGGAAGTCCTCCTAACATAGAGAAGACGAGCCACCCAAGAGGCATCTGCCCCGAACGAAAACAAATGACTGAAATGCCAGCCATAGACGAAGCAAAAACTCCAGAATCTTCAACCTTTTTTTTTTTTTTTTGGGAAGGGGGACAACAAGGCGGATGGAGGGCAAAAACCCGACCATAAATGCAAAACAACGCCAAGCAGGGATCAACAAAGCCCTTTTTTTTTTTTGGGTAAGTGGGATCAACAAAGCCAACAAGGGCAACTAGCACACCCGATGATCAAAGGCCACATACTCCATGAGGGAGAAGTGGCATCATGAGCACAAGAAAACCCAGCTGTGAGCAACCGGAAAGCAACCAGGCTACAGACCAAAAGCATCACTTTTTTTTTATATACCCCATCGAATCCGAGTCGACCAATAGTCAGCCTGATGCGGGACCGAAATGGTCATTAATTTAAGCCTCACAACATCGACTACCAAAGAGACGAGACGAGAGGAGTCTTGGGGAGGGGATTTTTGAAAGATACGATTATTGCGCTCCTTCCATATGAAGTAAACCGTGGCAGCCAGAGACAGGCGCTTAGAGGCAGCAAGAAGGTTTTTTCCTTTCCAACGAGAGGCTGCCCAGGGAAGATTTTGAGACCAATCAAGATAGGGCCAGTGAATACCAGAGTGGCTTTGGATATTGGTCCATATGGTTCTGGAAAAAGGGCATGAGAAAAAAAGGTGATCGAGGTCTTCATCACCAGTGTTGCAGAGAATGCACTTGGGAGAGAGATTAGGGATATAATGGAGGCGGTCAATGGTATTCAGTCTACCCTTAATGGCGAGCCAAAGGGTAAAGGCGTTGGAGGGAATATGGAATGGACCCCAGACCAAATGAGACCAAGAGACCATTGGATTGGGAGGATGGATGAGAATGTAGGCCGATTTGGTTGAGAAATTGCCATTGAGAGCCCCAACCCATCTCAAAGAGTCTTTTTGGTTGCTGCAGGGAGGGTTATTTGGCATATTCGAAACAAGATGGGACACCTCCGTGTCGAAAGGGTTAGGCCAGTTCCATCTGTTATCCCTGATAATGGCATCAACCTTCACATTCCAATGCAGACCCGAGACAAGGCGAGTCTGGTCGGAGCTCACCTTACTCAGGGGGCCAAGGGGGTGCCAGTTATCGTGCCAGATGAAGGTATCAGAGCCATCCCCTATGACCTTGACAGAGTCGGTGTGCATAAATTGCCGAAGTTTCATAATTTTCCGCCAACTCCAAGGGGCCGATGCCGGGACATTAATGGTCCAAATGCACCGGTCCTTGATTCTGTTCTTGTAAATCCATGAAAACCAAGCAGAACTCGGATCTTTAGAAAGGAGACGCCAGAGAAGTTTGCAGTTAAGAGCCTTATTTTGGTCAATCAAGTTTTTGATACCCAAACCACCCTCGTTCTTGGGGCGACATATGTCATGCCAAGCCATCTTAGCATTGACTCTGCCTTCAGAAGACCCATTCCAAAGGAAATGGCGTAAGATACGATCGATTGCCTTCAGACTAGCTTTGGGTAAAATAAAGATAGAAGCCCAATAAAGGTGAATAGTAGAGAGGATGGAGGCAACAAGTTGCAAGCGTCCGCCAAAGGAAAGCCATCTGTTCCTCCAGGATGTGACTCTCTTTGTGATTCTTTCGGTGAGAGATTTGCAATCAGAGACTGAAAGTCTAGTGGTAATCAATGGGACCCCCAGCTAACGGATGGGGAGTTTGCCCACCTTGAATCCCATACTAGCAGCTAAATCCTGGCGAAGAGTGTGATCCTTAGAACAAATGAACAATTCGCTTTTGTTCGGATTAGCGGAAAGCCCAGATATAGCGTGGAATTCATGAAGGCAGTCCTTGAGGATCAGAGTGGACTTGGTATCGGCATGGGAAAAGAGGAGGAGGTCATCGACAAAGGCAAGCATGACAATTTTAGTTTCAGCACATTTCCAGTGAAATTTGAAATTTTCATCCCGTCAAGCCTTGACCTCAATAATGCCATTGAGGACTTCCATAGCCAAGACAAATAAATACGGGGAAAGCGGGTCACCTTGACGCAGGCCTTTTTCACCTTTAAAGAAGCCAACCATCTCCCCATTGATGTTGAGGGAGTACGTCGGAGTCGATATGCATTGACGGATCCAATTGACTATTTGAGGAGGGAATTCCATGAGGGTCAGGATATTGATGATGAAATCCCAATAGACAGAGCCATAGGCTTTCTTAAGGTCGACCTTCATAGTACATCTAGGCGGGTCATGGCCGAGATGATACTTATACAGGAGCTCCTGTGCTAAAAGGATATTATCACTAATTTGGCGCCCCGCCACAAAGGCCGTTTGGCAACGGTCAACCAGGTAAGGAAGAGTAGTCTTGATTCTGTTAGCAAGAATTTTGGATATCACCTTATAAATTACATTACAGCACGAAATCGGGCGATAATCCGTGACCGAGCGCGGGGACTGGACTTTAGGGATAAGGTCCTTGAGGATTTTCAAAGGAATGCCCCGTATGTTGTTCCTCCTCCTGGGGCTTTTGAGGAGGAACGCCTTTTATCTGAGTATCGATGTGCGATCAGAAATGAACTCGATTTTTTTCAACAAAAATCGAAAATTCGTTGGCTCAGGATTGGCGATCAGTGTACAAAATACTTTTTCCATTCAATTGCTGGCAACCGTAACATGAATCGTATTCTCGCCCTAACTAAAGATGATGGAACTGTCTCGAGTTGCCTGGAGGAAGTCCAGCACCTCTTCATTGATCATTTTTCAAAACTCCTTGGTACGGGCAGAGTGGACGGGCCGTTCCCCAAAGAGCGGCTCCGGGCTTTCATTCTGCACTCTGTCCCTGATGGGCTCCGGCTAGAGATGTGTAGGCCCGTCTCGATTGAGGAAGTTTGCGTAGCCCTTTTCTCCATCGAAGATAACAAAGCCCCTGGCCCGGACGGGTTTTTGGCCAAATTTTTCAAAGCTTCCTGGAATGTAATTGGGCCTTCCATCACCGAAGCTGTCCAGGACTTTTTTCACCATGGGAAAATGCTTAAGCAAATAAACGCGAACTTTTTGTCCCTTATTCCGAAAATTAAATCGCCGTCCAAGGTCTCTGATTTCTGGCCCATTGCTTGCTACAATGTTCTGTACAAGATCATTTCCAAGGTTATCGTCACCCGCATTAAACCCTCACTTCCTCTCCTGGTTGCTAAGTGTCAAACTGCTTTTGTGCCAGGCAGAAGTATTGGAGATAATATTTTACTTGCACAAGAACTTCTTCATAAATACCATTTAAATAAGGGGGTTCCCCGTTGTGCGATTAAGTTGGATCTGATGAAGGCTTATGATTCCATCCATTGGGACTTCATCTTGGCGGTCCTCAAGCTGATGAAGTTTCCCCCTATGGTGATCAATTGGATTAGCCATTGCATTTCCACTGCATCGTACTCCATTTGCTTCAATGTTGAGTCGGTGGGTTTTTTCGGGGGGGCCAAAGGTCTTAGACAAGGGGATCCCCTTTAGCCCTATCTTTTTGTTCTCGGGATGGAAGTCTTTAATAGTATTCTGGTTAGGATGTCGCAGACCAACCCGGATTTTCAGTTTCATTGGAAATGTGCAAGTACTAGAACTGTGATGCTGGGGTTTGCAGACGACCTTCTCCTCTTTTCCAAAGCTGACTGCAAATCCATCCAAGCTTTGCACGATTGTCTCAAAACATTCAGTGTGTTGTCTGGGCTTACCCCTAACCCTAATAATTTTTTTTTGGTAAGTAAGTATTTTGGATTAACGAGAGAAAAATTACAAAAGCTATGTTTTATCTCCAAGTATTTTGACTTGGATTTAAAATATAAAAATTTAGGGCATGCCCCGAGCAACCGGTACATCTTTTAATACCAAATTAGCCTCTAAGAGAACTAGCGATCAATCGAAGAACAAAAAATACAATGAAGTTACAAGATCAGAGTCAAGCAACTACAGTGCAGGAGCAACGAGTTGTTCAGCCGCAACCAAGATCACATGTTGTGCATCCAGTCCCAGCTTCATCATAGTACAAACTGGCACCAGCCCATCATACTGGAACGCAACCAGCTGCACCAAGTTCAGCAACATGTCCAGGTAGAGCACCAGGTAACGTACAAAACCCGATAGGCCCACATCAGCAAAGGCTCCACCAAGCCTCCATAAAAAAACCAGCAGCAATATCAGCTCCCAAATTAGCAAAGAACATCAGCACACCAGCCGGGTTAGAGAAGCCGCCAAATGCAATAGCATGGACCTGTGCTTATCTCAACATAAGCATAGAGCATCAAAACGCCCGTAGAAACATCCAACAAATCTAACCAGACCACCACCAGGTAGTAGCAGGGTCAGCAGAGGAGCAACCTTGCCCAGTAGACGGGATCAGTCACAGCCACACAAACCGGCATCAGAAAGAAGCCAGCACCCAGAAGTACTGCAGTTCAGGGCCTCCATAGAGTACCCGCATTTTCAGTAAAAAATGAGCAGACTAGGTCCACAACCCAGTCGTGCAAGCCCAGCATTACAGCTCGGACCAGCAGATCCCCAAACCATACGAACAAGGATCATATCCCGAAAGCAATCTTCACAAAACCTCCAATTCAGAGGCAGCAGTGTATCACTGATAAGGCCTTCAGGGGCAGCAGGCATCCGAAAGCACAACCATTCAGCAGCCCGTCAAATCCGACCAGCAAGCACAAACCCCAAAAAAAAAAGAACAGGTACTGCACCTATTGCATTAGATATCATGAATGAGGTCGCCGGGCTTTCTTGGAGGCAGATTTATGCCGTCGGCGTTCAGCTGCCACGCATTCCCACCCATTTATAGCCATCCGAGCAAATTGCTCATCCTCATAACGTTGACGCTCGTCATAGGCATAATCCACGACACCAGCAACAGGATCAACTCTGCCACCAGATTCCATGGAATCAGCCACTAAAGGTTCAGGTTTCACATCAGAGCATCCAGTAACAGGGGTCACACTAGGCATAGTACGATGGTCCAGTTCAGCTGGATACACAGAACCATCAATATGTGGATCATTAAGGCTTATTCCGAGAGAAGAAGCAGCCAGGGAGTATTTACGAACGATCCGCACAATAGACTCCGGAATAGAATCATCAATTAGACAATCTACACGAGCCAAATCCCTTGTAGGAAGCCCTTCAACCCCAACTAGAGACCCATCAGCTTCAAGCACCGGCACTGCATTATTCACGAACGAGGCAGCACCATCCAGCAATTGGTGATCATTAGGACACTCAGCATTGGAATGCATATCAGCATAAGCCTCATTAGTAAGGTCCAATTGCATGTGATAAACCGAACCATCAATCCTCAAAGGAGGAGCCTCGGCTAGAGGCCCGTCTGCCTGATCAGGATCATGAGGCCCAGCAGGGGAGTGCACAGCAAAGTCATCCAGAGCAGGAGCAAAATCAGAACATTGGTGAGTCCGTGAAGAGACCAGCCCGTTGTCAGATCCATAATCAAAGCCAGAACAACTAGCCATCTGAACCATATCTTCCATAACACAACCAGTAGAGGATTCAACCACTCTACCTGACCCTGCAGCAGGACAAACAGGTTCATCACCTTCCGCAGACACATCCAGAACAGAGGGGGGGATAATGGGTGGAGCATCAGCCCCAGCAGCCCTTACAGCAGCCCCAGCAGCATCATTAGGAACCGGGGCCTTAGGCATAGCTGCAGGCCTCTTTGATCTGCTAGGAAACCTGTTAAATCCTTGCTTAGAGTGATAAGCAATATCAATCTCAACCACCCTGGAAGGAGCAACAGCCATCGACAGAAGCCAAATTTTTGCTGGTCGAGGGTCATCCTTTTGCAGTTCAACACAAACTCTTGCCACATGGACCCGATGCATGGAGGCAGTAAGTGGATCACATAGGATTGGTTTACCAATCCTACTAGCAATCCAACTTAAACCCATTGGAGTCCAGAATTCAATAGGCACGTTAGACATCAAAATCCATTCAGGGACCGACATGAGTGATTCAGGATCCAGACTCAATCCCGGAGACCATCTCGTGAGGAAGACAGGCGACTTTTTGAAGGCCCAGGGACCTCTAGTCAAGCATTCCTGCAGATGAAGCTCAGAATCAAATTGAAAAAAGTAAATTCTAGTCAAGCAACATGGCGCAACCCATATTTCGCCCAAATTCTTTGGGCGATGCCATTGACAGCCGAAAAATGGGGAGGTTTTACGGGGAAGAAACCTTTTTTTTTTTTGGTAAGTAAGTGATTTGGATTTAAGGGAGAAAAAAATATATAAGTAAGAAATTATCACCAAGTGTTTTTCCGACTTGGGGATAATCCAAAAAAGCTAGGGCATGCCCCGAGCACTTTGTACAACCTATGAAACCAACTAAAAGACAAAAATGCTGGTAATCATACAATACAAGCGAATCACTCAAAAGCAATTCCAAGACAAATTAGACTACCAATCCCAGGCAAAACCAAACTGCCTGCAGCAGGATATAGCCATCAGCCTAACCAAAACAAGATGAACTGCACCATCAGGCAGTTCACTTGCAGTGCAATAGCACCTAGCTGGCATACCAAACACATCAAACTACCCATTCAGCAGAAGCAGCACGGAATTCAAATGCTGCCCCAACAACATTTCGCCTAACATCAAAACTGGCCAGCAAATCACCGGCCACAACCTCACAAAGATGGCAGCAAAAAGATGCCAGCAACAAGCAAAACTGCATCTCAGCAGGAGCACATCCTCCGAACTCAACATAATGCCAGCTACATTCAGCAATTCAGCACCAATGAAACACAGCATGCTGCAAATCAACAGAGCACATCCCAGCAAAACACACCTCAAGCCCTCTGCATCATACTACTCAATGCAATAGAGGGCCGGACAATGCAGATTGCACCCGTCAGGCTTCATCAAGCTCCAGGAGCTCCACCCATCAGCAAGGACCAAGGCAGATCCTTATCATTGCAAGCAGCGGTGGCCCATCTGCAGCCAGACCAGCAAAATAAAAAAGACCATAGGTCAACTGCTGCAATCAACAATTAGTTTATTTTCCAGAGCAGCAGTTAGTAACACTCTGTAACAGCACCCAGAATAGAAATCCCAAACACCACAGCAGGGATAATCACAGCAACAATCAGCAATACTTGCCAGGACAGCAATCCAGATTGGCATCACCACCATCAGCAATATCTTGCCAGCGGACCAGTACCAGCACAATCTGGTCACAGCATACTTCGAATTCAGCAGTATGGCATGAGCAGACCACACGTCCAACGCACTCCATAAGCCACTCCTGGCGACTTGAGCCCATGATTTTGCGGGCAAATGGACATACGCTGGTTTTAAAGACAGGCCAGCAGTTTTACAGGGTACCTCGGACTCAATAGATTTAGTAGGCGAGCTCAACGGGCCATAGCAGAGAGTACCAGAGACTTCAGAAAGGGTGTGGGATGGGAGAACCGGCGACTGTGGGGAACAGCATCCGGCTTCCAAGCCCACGACCTGCGACAGGAATCCGGCATCAGGGCCCTTTGGGGAGGCTGAAGATTTACCGGGTAGAGGCAGAAAGTCGCTCGCGCCACACACCTCCGTCGTTGGCAGAGAGGAGGAAGAAGGAACTGGAAGACTGGGGAGAGCGGGGTCCGAGAACGTGACGAGGGAGTCCCCCAAGAGGCCGGCCATGGCCGGCGGCGACGCCGCCAGAGCTGAGTGGGCAGCAGAAAGGAATTCGAATTTTGAAATCGTAGAGAGAGGAGAGAGGAGAGAGCGTCGCTCTAATCTTGCGTCAAGCTCCCTAACCCTAATAAAAGCGCGATTTTTTGTTGTTCTTCAAGTGAGACTGTTAAAAGGTGTATTCTCGACATCCTTGGGTTTAGATTGGGCGCCCTTCCTGTTAAGTGCTTGGGCGTCCTCCCCATTACCACTAAGCTCTCTGCCTCTGAGTGCAAACCTCTCCTCGATAGAGTCCAGCTTCGGATTTCCTCCTGGAGGAATTGCTGGCTCTCTTTTGTAGGCAGGCTCCAACTAATTTCATCCATATTATCCACAATCCATAATTATTGGGTTTCCATTTTCATTCTTCCCAAAGCTATACTGAAAGACATTGATAAATCTCTTCACTCCTTTCTTTGGCATGGGCCCTCTGCTGATCGGATGTCTGCTAAGGTTGCGTGGTCGGATGTTTGCTCGCCAAAAGAGGAGGGTGGGCTTGGAATCAAAAACTTGATTGCCTCTAACAAAGCTTTATTGGCCCGGCATTTCTAGAGGATTATCACTAAGGACCCGAATTCCATATGGGTTGCTTGGTGTCATGGTCATCGTATCAAAGACCGTTGCATCTGGACTATCAAAGTTCCGGATTCTGCCCCTTGGAGTTGGAAAAAGCTTATGAAGCTCTGTGTTACTCTTTGCAGTAAGATTCACCATCATATTGGTAATGGTAATGACACTTTCCTTTGGCTGGATTCTTGGCACCCTCTTGGTCCGCTCCATGAAAGATTTAGCGAGAGAATCAGGTTAAGGTTAAGGATGCTAAGGTTAAGGATATCATCAAAAATGGGGAGTGGTTTTGGCCAAACCAATATGAAATGGAGGTTGATAGGATTTTGAGCAACATGCCTTCATACCTCCCCGATCCATCGCTCAATGATGTCGTAGTCTGGACTGCTGACCGCAGTGGGGTCTTCAAAATCTGCTTATGGGCTTTTCCGTACATCGAGAGGTGTGGTGGAGTGGTCCTACCTAGTCTGGAGCCTGTTGTCAATCCCGGCTCACTCTTTTATCCTCTGGATGGCAATCCGCCAAAGACTTAGCACTTTTGACAGGATTTGTGGATACCTTCACATTCCTGCACTATCTGGAGGGAGAGGAATTGTAACGACCCAAAATTTGAATAAAGAAATTTTAATCCTCAGGACCGGTCAACGCCCGTTGACCGAAAATCCAAAGGTGAAGATGTCCGGAATTTTGCATTGAGGAAATTGCTGTCCGGATTTCCTTAATGCAGTCCGGATTCCGAAAATGAAAGAAGTCCGGATTTCCCTTGGTAAATGAACTCCGGATTTTCCGGAGTAAAAACGCGTGCGGAGTTGCTTGAAAGGAATCACTCCGGATTTCCGGAGTAAAAACGAGTGCGGATTTGCTGAAAGAAAACACTCTGGATTTCCCGACGTGAAAACACGTCCGGATCACTCCGGATTTCCGAAGTGAAATGTAAGTCCGGACTTGTTGAAGAAGTCCGGTCACAGTTAAGACAAAATTTTGGGAAGGACCAGCATTTAATGTCTGCAGTTCCCGATACGCGTTGGAAAGCAAATTCACATGGGAAATGAAGGAATGATTTATGGCAACGTTGGAAATTAGGAACAATAATAAATGAGGGCCAACCAAACTTAGGGTTATAAATAAAGGCCTTAGGGCCTCAGGAATAATGCACCACTAGAAACCCTCCTAAAAAGTAGAAGGCAGAAAGCTAAGGAAGAAGTAGAGAAGAACTCAGGCAAGATACTCATCCTATTTCTAAAATTCACGTTTATTTATGTTGCTATGAAATCATATGATATGTTGTTTGAGTATAATTTTCTTACTGTTCGCTCTGAAATGCATGTTTAATTGGAATTCTGTTATGCATGATTTTAGATATGTTCTGTCAATGTTCAGTCAAATTCAATCTTTGAAATTTAAGATAAATGAATTTCGGCGTCCTTACAGAAAACGAAAACGAACTTCGGCTTACTGTAGAAATAAAATGAACTCCGGCCCTTTGAATAATATGCTCCGTCCCTTGCGAAAAAGAACTCCGGCCCTAATGAATTTTGTACTCCGTCCACTGTGAAAATGAACTCCGGCCATTAAGGAATTTTGTGCTCCGAAAAAGAACTCTGGCCTTTAATGAATTTTATGCTCCGTCCCTCTATTTTGAAATAAACTCCGGCTTATGAAATACGCACTCAATGAACTTCGGATTTTATGCACTCCGTCCCTTAAAGCACTCCGGATTAAGGAAGAGAAGTGTACTCCGTCAATGAGGCACTCCGTCCCTGTCAGCTCTGAAATTTTAAAAGAAAATCCACGCCGTCCCTATTGAGCTCCGAAATTTAAAAGGAAATCCACTCCGTCCCTATTGAGCTCCGGATTTTAAAAGAAAATCCACTCCGTCCCTATTGAGCTCCGGATTTTAAAAGAAAAGCCACTCCGGCATCTGAGTTCCGGATTTATGAAAGAAAAGTCACTCCGGATTTTTAGAGTTTAAATAAAATGAACTCTGGATTTTGAAATGAATAGCACTCCGAATTAAGCACTCCGGATTTTACAGAAAAGCACTCCGAATTAAGCACTCCGGATTTACAGAAAAGCACTCCGGATTTTTACAGAAAAGCACTCCGGATTAAGCACTCCGGATTTTTACAGAAAAGCACTCCGGTTTTGATGATTTCTGGATTAAAGAAAATAACTCCGGTTTTTTATGTAAGGAAACGAACTCCGGCTTTTGCAAGAAATGAACTCTGGTTCCCTTTGCATGAAAACGAACTCCAGCTTCAAGAAATTAGCTGGCAATGAATTTAGCTTCGGTTTACAGAATAAAAGAGCTTCGGAAAAAAATTGAACTTCGGATTCTTTGCTTTGAAAAAAATAAGCTTCGGCTTGATGATATGAACTTCAGTAAAGAATAAGAAAATATATGGATAATGGACAGCAAGTGGAACTCTTCCGACTTTTGAACTAGGATATATGGCCAATAAAGAACACGAACCAAGAACCGAGTTTCCATTAAACTTGCTGTTAAAGATGGATAAAGGATATTGGAGTGACACTCGTTGATGCCTCCTGGGCCACGGGAGGGGACTTTTTGGTGGCACAAGAACTTTGGACTATGGCCCCGTATGCCGGGTTAAAGGCATTACCTCCCGCCCCGGGGAGCATAATGGGGGGATACGGCTTTAGGTTGTGGGGTAGCACACAACCCGTCGTCGATGTTGTCCGCTCCCGTCCGGTCCCTAAAGATTATATGAATTTCGAACGATTATGATAAAGACAAGATGAAAAGAATATGAATCAAGAAAAAACGATATGGCGATTTTTTATGCTATGTGATCTATACTTTGATTATCTGTATGCTTGTGTTTTCTGCATATGAGTATCCTGCTGGGCTTTGTAAGCTCACTCTTGCAAATTTTCAGATGACAAGCTTATGGAAGACGAAGTCGAATAAAGTCCTATGGTTTTGCTGGCTGGAGTAGATTTTTTTGGAGTTTTGTTTACTTTGTTTGAGGGAACTTGTAATTTTGATTTCTGCTGCTTATGAACGTTAGAATATTTCCGTGTTACTTTTGGGATTTATGAAATTATTTATCTTTAGAATGCATCTCAGGTGTGAATAGAAGAGAAAAAAAAATTTATGCTCACCTTTTATTATATGAATTAGTATTGACGACGGCTTTTGATAATATTAAAAGTCGGGTCGTCACAGTTGGTATCAGAGAGAAAACTGAGATGCTTTAGGATAGTTTGAATCAACACGGAAACTTAGGACAAATTTAGTATTGGCAGGAAGAGTGTCATCCTTACTTACACTTTGGGATAAAAGGCTATTAAGATAGTATTTTTTTTAACTAACAAAATTGTTCTTTTCAGACGTTTCCACAGCCATGTCTAACAGAGGAAGGAGAAATGTTCAGGATGACAACACTTCGGATCGTGAGGCAAGATATGCAAACCTACTGGACAGAATGGCCGAAGTCATAGAAGCTTTGACTCCGACCACTCCACCAACTCCGGTGACCACCCCAGTTCCTGTCCATCAGGAAAGGTCGATCTACGATCGGTTTACCAATGAACGGATCCCTGAATTTCTGGGGAAACCCGATCCATTAAAGGCTGAAACATGGATTCAGCGACTGAAGAAGGTATTTGCTGTAATCAAATGCCCTGCTGGGGATATGGTGCTTTATGCCACTCATAAGCTGGCGGGGGAAGCACACCACTGGTGGGAGATGCAGAAAAGGGTTTTCAACATGCCAGATCGGGAGATTAGCTGGGAGATGTTTGAAGCAGCTTTCCTGGAGAAATACTTTCCTGCAAATCTTCGTGGGCAGAAGGAGGATGAATTCCTTCGTGGGCAGAAGCTGGGAGATGTTTGAAACATGGAAATCGCTCGATGGTAGAGTATGATTTGAAATTTACTGAATTATCTCGTTATACCCCTTTCATGGTGGAGGATGAGGAGAGGAAGGTCAGATGATTCTTTCAAGGATTACGAGATGATATCAGGAGACACCTTTCCACTCTGACGTTGACAACTTATGGGGAGGTGCTCGCTAAGGCGGCTATTTACGAGAAAGAATTGGAGAGGGGAGCAATGTCCAGACAAAGGACTTTCAGTCAGGTATCCAAGGCCAGCGCTAGTGAAGGGCCTTCTAAGAAGGCGAGACCATCAAGGTTCAGCGGGGAACAGAGCCGATCGGTGCAAAATTCTCGATCTACGGCTAATGATGTATGTGATCATTGCGGAAAATTACATGGAGGGAGGCCTTGTTACAAGAAGTTGGGAGTTTGTTATAACTGTGGGCAGGCGGGACACATGATCAGAGATTGTCCGGTGGCTAAACAAGCCCCAGGAGTTAAGTCTCCTATCCCAGCCAAAGTATTTGCTATTTCTGCAAAGGGGGCGGAACAGTCTACGGAGGTGGTAGAAGGTAGGTACACTTTCTATCTGTGGCATTTCTTGTCACGTACTCTTTGATTCTGGATCCACTCATTCTTTCGTTTCCCACAAACTTTCGAAGCATCTTACGAACCTTCCTAAAGTTCTGGAGTACCCATTAATGGTTACCTCACCTACAGGGTCGTCCGTAATATTAAATATAGCATTTTCTGAATGCCCTATAAAAGTAAATGAATTCTTGATGCCTGTTAACTTGGTTGTACTGGAAATGAAAGACTTTGATGCTATCTTGGGCATGGACTGGTTAGCCAGATATCATACCAAGATTGACTGTTTTCGAAAAAGAGTAGAATCCACATTTAGGGTGTTCGGCGAAAGGAAGCATCCTGCTTTATTTCGACTCTTCATGCCAGGCATTTGATGAATGATGGATGCCAAGCTTATCTAGCCTTTGCTAGTGTATCTACTGAAAGTCAAGAATCTCTGGCTAGAGAGATTCCGGTGGTGCGAGAATTTGAAGACGTATTCGCCGATGAATTACCTGGATTGCCACCCAATCGAGAGATAGATTTTGGTGTGGAATTGGTGCCAGGTTCGTCACCGATATCCAAACCACCCTATCGAATGGCACCGGCTGAACTCAAAGAGCTGAAACAACAACTACAGGAGTTGCTTGACAAAGGTTTCATTCGGCCAAGTGTGTCACCATGGGGAGCACCTGTTCTTTTTGTCAAAAAGAAGGACGGGACCATGAGATTATGTGTGGATTATCGGGAATTAAACAAGATCACCATCAAGAACAAATATCCTCTACCAAGGATCGATGATCTCCTTGATCAGTTACAAGGAGCTTGCATATTTTCGAAAATCGATCTTAGATCCGGATATCATCAACTTCGGATCAGCAAGGAGGATATAGCAAAGACGGCATTTCGAACCAGGTATGGGCACTATGAATTTGTAGTAATGCCTTTTGGGTTGACTAATGCTCCGGCTGTTTTTATGGATCTGATGAATCGGATTTTCCAACCATACCTGGACAAGTTCGTGATCGTATTTATTGATGATATCCTTGTGTACTCGAAAAGCTCTGAGGAACACGAGGAACATTTGCGCACTACACTTCGGATTCTTAGGGAGCATCGGTTGTTCGCTAAATTGAAAAAGTGTGAATTCTGGTTGGAAGAGGTAGGATTCCTTGGACACATCATATCCAAGGAAGGAATCTCTGTCGACCCTATGAAGGTGGAAGCAGTTGTAAAATGGAACCGGCCAACTTCTGTGACTGAAGTGCGAAGTTTCTTAGGCCTGGCTGGTTACTATAGACGATTTGTGGAGAACTTTTCTCGAATCGCCATGCCACTCACTCAATTAACTAAGAAGGATGCCAAGTTCGAGTGGACTAAAGATTGTGAAGGGAGCTTCCAGACGCTTAAAGACCGGTTAACTTCTGCTCCGGTCCTGACCATTCCAAACGGGTCAGGAGGACTGATTGTTTACTGTGATGCTTCGAAGACTGGATTGGGCTGTGTTCTAATGCAACACGGTAGGGTAATTGCTTATGGTTCGCGACAGTTGAAGGACCATGAAAGAAATTACCCAACTCACGATCTAGAGTTAGCCGCAGTGGTGTTTGCTTTGAAAATCTGGAGGCATTACTTATATGGTGAAAGATTCTTGGTCTACTCCGATCACAAGAGTCTAAAATATTTGTTCTCCCAGAAGGAGCTAAACATGAGGCAGAGGCGATGGATTGAATTCCTGAAAGATTATGACTGCGAAATCCGTTATGAACCAGGAAAGGCCAACGTAGTTGCCGACGCGTTAAGTAGGCAGCCTGAGATGCTTGCGAGAATGCAAGTTAAGCAGATGGAGATGCTGGATTGTCTCATGAACTATGATGTCCAGCGCTATGTACATGGGAAGCGGATGATTTTGGCGGATCTACAAGTTCGGCCAGAATTGAGTAATGAGGTGAATTTTTTTTTTTTGGTAAGTAATTAATTGCATTAAAATAAAGTAAAATGTACAAAGAACTATGTTTTTTACCAAATGTTTTGCCGACTTGGAAAATAAACATAGAAATAAGGGAACCCCTAGATCCATAACAAAAGTCATTAAGAAATAAAATTACAATAATGATCGATTATTGTAGAAGAAAACCCATCCGGAAGTACGTGCAACTCATTCCACACGCAATCCACTCCAGCAAAAAAGAGAGGAAAATCCACTCCGGAAATCACAAACAAAGCACTCCGGAAAACCCACTCCGGAAATGCCTTGCTGGCCACAACTCGCGCCAGGCCACTCCGGCCCAAAAGCATCACTCCAGAAGTTTGTCAATCCGGTAAATCGCACATGGCCACTCCGGCCCAACGCACTCCGGCAAAGATCACTCCGGCAGTGCAATCCCTACGCAAAAAGGATCACTCTAGCACAATGCATTCCGGCAAAGCGCACTCCGGAAACTCACTCCGCAAAAAGCGATCTGGCATTTACCACCCTGGATTGTGTAACACGACGTCCCAAGCACTCCGTCCTGCAAAAGCCATTCCGTCCCATTCACTCCGTCTTACATGAGGAGCGAAACTGGCACAGAACTCCGAAACTTTGCATTCCTGCGAAATGTACTCTGGAAAAACCACTCCGGCCAAATGCACTCTGGCATATTTCACTCCGGAAAAGTTCACTCCGGAAAAATGCGCTCCGGCCAAAAACTCCATCGAAGAAAAGGAACTCCGAAAACATGCACTCCGGCGAAAAGTACACCGAAAAAAACCACTCCGGCAAAAAGCAATCCGGCAAATTTCACTCCGGCAATTTTTACTCCCGAAAAAGACTAACGGACATATACATTCCGACAAAACAGCAACACAGCCAGACCCACCAGCAGCCATGCACCCAAATTCACCAAACTGGATCCAGGATTAAACCAGCATCCACATCCAGCACCACAATCACTCCGGCATGAGCAAAAAGAGCTCCCACTGCAAATCACTTAGATTTACAGGGCTTTGTCTTACATTGGGTTTTTTTCTTAGCCCGATTAGGACTTCCCACGTATTTTTTTAAAATACGAGAGATAGGGCTGGGCGTGAGATCCGGATCAATAACAGACGCAGGCTCCATCTCCGGAGGCGCTCCATCAGATGGAGGAATCGTCAGGTCATGGCACTCAATATCAGCACCAGGATTGGGGTCATCATCCACAGGGACGTCCTCAGAAGCCAAGATTCCAAAATTTGATCTGCGGAACTTGACTGGATGACAAATATCACTGCAAGTAGCCAACATCCTGCGGTGAGAAACACTACTGAGATCCTCAGCAGACAAGATCTCAGGAGCAAACCGCACCCTTTTTGAGAATGAGGCCAGATCCAGGGCCTGATCCACAAGCATCACATCATTGGATATTGAATCCAACACCTCAACATCGGCTGCCACCTCAGGGAGAACGACATCAGCAGAGAGGGGGGCACAACAAGGCGCCTCCGCATAAGGCATGGATGAGAGTTCATCCACACCCCCAAAGAGCTCAGATTTAAGGGCTGATTGCTTAGCGTGGTCAGAATTCATCACCACTAATTCTAAATCTTTAGAGGCAAAATCCACCCCCTTCAAAGTAGAAGAAGCATCATCAGAGCCAGAGTAATGCAAAGGGGATGGTTCAGGTTTGAGCCTCAGTGGTGAGATAGACTCAGGTTGGATAGAAGTCATTGCAAGCGAAGGGGTAAA
>JAODPA010108469.1:0-19934 GCA_025585075.1 Nepenthes mirabilis
AATAAAAGGAAAAAGGGGAAAATATGGCGTAATTATTAATAGAAAATTCAAACTTAATTGAACTGTGGTTTCGCAGGTGGAAAGAAACAGCCAACGTACACTCACCCAAGGAAGCCGTTCCATTGATAAGCTATTGTTGCTGCGTGTCTTCGAGTTCGATTTCCCACGAATTCAATGACTTTCATTTGGTGTTCGGCGTGAGTCGCCATTGCAGTGGCTAAACTTTCATATATTTACGATGTGGTTGGCGTCAATGGCTACGCTTTCATATACATTAGCTCGGCTTGCATCTCGCGACTCGATGAACTTGGTATCACTGCTGAGCCCTGAACTGTCATCGACAATCCCTATATTCCAATCGACGACTTCTTGCGGCCCTCGTGGACCATTTTATTATTCGGTCCCAGGAAAATATCATCTCCTAAACGGCCTTCTTCCACCAAAAGCTGGTCGAAAAGACGACTCCACTTGGGAGAACCAGTTTTTTATCAACTCAACTGCTGTAATGATAAGGCTTCAACTCCACCTACAAGTCATGCACCCTCATTATGATCGGCACTAGCACACACCTAAGACCATAGATTAACTGCCCCCAAAATCAGAGGGAAGGGAAGACATATAATGGAGGGGATGGCACTGAAGGGAGAAGGGGGCTGGGGATTGCTTAGTAAGCGAGGGTGGCTGAGGATTTAGGCATTGACGTTAGAGGCGCGCTGAGGCCCTAGTGTAGGGCTTAGCGTCTTCTGCATCCCTAGGCGAGTTACATTCCATGAGGTACGCCTAAACTCTCAAGGCCGTGTCTTTTTAAGGCATAAGGTGCACATCTTTGAGACTTCATAGTCTATTTTTTAAAGTTGGAATTATTTCTTTTTAATTAGCCATTGTATTTAATTGTTAATTTTATTGTAACCCTTGGATGATTAGGGCATGTGAAAAAATAGTGCTGAGTGAGATAACATAGAATTTGTATTTCAAGATTATTTAAGTGTGAGTGAAACACACTTAGAATTTGTATTTCATTTGAGGATGATTCTAAATGTGAGTGAAATACGCCTGAATTTGTATTTGAGGATAATTCTAAGTGTGAGTAAAATACACTTCAATTTGTATTTGAGGATGGTTCTTGTATAGGATTTGTTGCTAGAGCTGCCCGAGTAATTGAGTTTACATATTGTACTAAATTGAGAATTAGGGTGAATCCTTATCAAGAGGGAAACTTCATCCTGTTCAGCTGATGTTTCTAGGGCTCCTTATTGGTGCTTGTAGACGAGAAAGATGCTAATTTAGAAGAGACAATTAAAGCCAAAGAAGACATTGGAGCCTACAATCCTAATGATGGGGGGACGATGAACTTTTGTTAAGTGATGATAATGAATATTGGTATTTGCTAATAGTAGCTTCACCGTAGTGTGTTGAATTTTTGATTAATTCTATTGCTCTTGTTGTTTATAGAGAGAATGATAATTAATTGTTATCTTTATTTTACTTGTTGAACTATGAGTTTATGATTATTATCTAGCATATATTTTTTTTTCTTTTATGGTTTTTATTGTATTTTTTTAGCAATTATTATATTCCTTACAAAAGCATATTACATACATGTTTTACAAATGCGCACCTCACTTCGATTAATCTTGCTCCTGTGCCTAAGCTACACAGACCCTCTGCACCTTTGTTTGCTTTGCGCTTTTAACAACACTGGATGTAGGTGAGGAGGGGCAGATGGAAGAGTTTTATGCTTTTCCTAACAATGCCAAACAAGCCCCTGTATTTTAGCTCCTCTTTGTGATTTTTCGAAACAGATTTTAAAGGTATATGGGGCCTTTTGAATTATTTCACTGATATTTGTATCATGAAGCAGCAAAGAAACGGAGGTATGGCGTTGAATGTGCGCCACACTAATTCGATCCAACCCATTGAAGCGTGGGTTAATTTATCATGCCCATTCACAACTCATGTTAGTAACAATTGTTACCTCTTTGTGACTCATACCTAACTGTAATGGATGGTGTAAGTGTTGGCAAACCAGTATGTTGGTTCCCCTGTGCATTGCAATGTTGTTACTGTCTTTATGTGTTCTAGACAGTCCTATATGGCGATAATGCATTACTAACACATCTAAATTCCTACACATGTTAATCATAGTATTCTCCCCTTAACTGAAGGGTTATCAAAGCTACTATTTCCTAAAGGTGTTTATACATTTTATTTTTGCAGGACAAATTTGTTTCATGTTATTGACTGTCCCTAGTGTGACTTCCTCAATCACTTTCTCCCTTGGACCTATTTGAGCTGGACTGTGTGGTTGGACAGCTTTCTCTCTCTGGGGTTTTTATATTTCCATGTTGCTGTTGACAATGAAATAGCAAATAGGTTATACCTAAGGAGTGGCTTCATTTATGAGAGTGATGAACCAGCGTGGCAGGCCAGGATCTTAGATTGGCTGGAACTGAAGGATGCTTCTTTGGACTGGTCTTCCTAATTCTTCTAACATGTAAGTTGTAGTTTTGAAAACAGGTTGTGCTAATTTAGTCACTGTTCTTTTGTGATAGTATCTCTGTGTTTCAGGTCCTTTTTAGCAAACGAAACAGGAAGCATAAATGTCTTCAGTAATATAAGGTTTCAAGGTCAACAAAATATGGAGGCACCAGACGAATTCCTTTGCTGTTTTGTGTTTCAGTAATAAAATTTCCATTTTATACGCTGCTTGTTTTTGGATTTTTTTTAGAGAGAATGACTAGTTGAGAAAGTTATACTCCAACTTAATAGTGATTTTGGGTGTCCTAATAGTGAAATAAATGAAGCTATTAAAAACCGTCCTCTCTCCCCTATCCTCTCTCTCTTGATCTGAAAAGTGAAGTGCTTGTCAGGAGAAATGAAACTGCTACTTTTGAGTGCACAAGATGCAAGTGTAGTGTTAGCAATTCTTTTGGTTTTAGATATAAGAGCACAAATGCATTAGAAAAACTCGTGTTGGAAAATGGAAATTGTCGTTGGGATGGGAGGTCTAAATCTTTTAGTACATCAAAGTATCAAATTGATTCAGTTGACATCAGAAGGTACATGCTAGTGGCTAGAGGTAATGAGTGATGAAAATAATGCAGGATTATTTATCATAAATTGAAAGAGAGGGAAAGAGATTGGATGCAAACATAAGAGATTAGAAATAGTTTTTAATTTGATACACTTTCATCCAACAAGAGCCGAAATTTTATGCACCCAGTTGCCCTTTCTTGTGCTTTTACACAACATATTTTTTCATTCGTAGCAACTTAAATATACTTGAATATGTCCTTTGAAATACAAATAGTATACAAGTATAAAAAGTTTGTTGAACACTCTGATCCTGATTGGAAAGTATCCATACTACCCAAAGCCCTTCAGTTTATTGTGCTCCTAAAAAAATGTTAAATAAAATAATGAAGCTACAATAGCCCAGTAAGTTAAATTACCAACAGAGTCCCATTCCTCTTGGTTTAAAATCAAATGGCAGATATGGATGGAATAAATAATCTCACTTTCGAGTACACAAAAGGAAACAAATAGATTACTAGGATAATTATATGGATGAATATGAAAGGAATGAAGATGGATAAGATAATTCCCATATACCACATTTGCCTGGGCACAAATAAACATGCTCTGGAACTGTCATCCCAGTGGCTCCACTCTGGTGGTAGGTAATCCTTCTCCCCTTGGGACAGTTTCTAAGTTACTTGGGATAGCCCTGCCCTAGGTATCCCTTTCCATGACTTCAACCTGAAGCCAGGATTGATTTCAGGAATTCTGTTGCATAAATTCTGAGTTAGAAGACTCAAATGCTAGTAAATATGTATTTTGTTTATGTGATGATTTACATCCAATGAATTAAATCATAGGAAGACAATAGAAGGCGAATTCATTACAGCCTATGACTAGCTCAAACACATTGATATAACAAATCAAGTGATAGATAGATTTACCAAAGATGAATAACAACCATGGCATGCTTTTAGATCCATGAAATCCCAGTTGGAAAGAAATAAAAAACTGAGAATACCCACTTATTCAAAATAGCAATTTTGAACCTGATGTAAAAGTTCTCTCATCAATCCGTTAAATTCATCATCTACCTCTGCATTTTTTTTTCTTTTTACTTTTCTTTTTATTTGCTTCTCTGGTCTCTCTCTCTCTCTCTCTCTCTCTCTTCTCTTCTTTTCCATCTTTTCCTGATTCTTCCTCCTTGTTTTATCTTGCCCTGTGGCAGTAGTGCACCCTTGCTAATCAAAACCTTCAGATTAATCAAATGTCTTCATGAGTTTGGTCACCTTTATAGGATGTTCAATGTTGCCATCCTTCTTATATTGCACTTCTCCAACTACAACAACAAAGAAGCATGCATTAACAACCTCACTGCTACTTGAAATTTTGTGTGGCAATTTGACAAGTTGATCTTCCATCAAGCAATTCTCTTCATTTTCAGTGAAAGCATCCTAGTAACTGATCTTGCTTGGGCATGATATACTCCATGCCACCATTGATTCTTTGCTTTTATTCTTCTCTTTGCTTGTATCCTAAAACTTTGCTGACAACATGAACTTTATATTGACTGATCTTGCTTGGGCACGATATCCTTCATTCCACCTTTAATTCTGTGCTTTTGTTCTTCTTGTTGCTTGTGTCCTGAAACTTTGCTGACAACACGGAGTTTATTGTAGCATCCAACAATCAGGATAGAAAGAACCTGAGTTATTAGGGACAAATTTTTTCTATGGTCTTGGATTGACTCATACAAAGATGCATGGATGTTGATGGTTGCTTCTTGGGATCATTGTCTTTGTTATTTATCTCAAATATCTCTCCCTTTTGCTTCCTTTGGAAGGTTCTTCCTCCAATTTAGTTATATTCATCCTTGTCATAATTTTCTCCTCTGCTTTCTCATGACAGTTTTTTTCTTCTTTTATAATCCAAACTCGCCTCCCCGCATGACATCCAACAAAAATTAGTCATCCAAATTCCATTGACAACATAGCACTAGTTTGTAATTAAAGCGAGCAAATTTAGTCTGATTGCATTTACATGATCTCATCTTGGAGTTTCAAAGGGCATGTTCAATTGTGAAAAATTGAATATGTTTTCTGAAAGATTCTTCAGGAAAATAGAAATTTTAGAAAGTGTGATCAAATCTGTATGTTTTTCATTTTGAAACCGAAAAATAAAGTTTCCCAATTTTCCATATTTGAGCTGATTATTGGAATTCCACTTGCCATAAAAGAATCTTTCTGCAATTTTTAAAATCTAACATCTACACCAATATTTTGAGAATTTGTGATTATGGAAATATTATTTTATAAGCTTGTAAATATATGGCAAATTTGTTTCTTTTTTGGTAAGTATTATGTGTCAAATTTGAAGTAATATCTATAATAAATAATGAAAAATTGATTTTATTTCATAATTAATTTTGCTTGTATTTTTTATATTTTTCAAATAGAGTTATCTAATAATCATATTGTTGCGTACCGGATTTTGGGGTCCGAGCAACACAAAATGAATCACTCAATCATCTTGCATTCATTTTGTGTTGCTCGGACCCCAAAATCCGGTACGCAACACATATATTGAAAAAAGGGCAGTTTGAAGTATAAAATTCCCACTATAAAATGGGGTCCAAAGAAGTTGGCTGCTTTCAGCTTTATTATATGCAATCTTACATTGCATTATGGTTTCCATGATAATGATGCAACAGCCATAATCTAACAATTTTATAGATTATTGAATTGTTAGAAATGATATTTTTTGCACATTCAAAAAACATTTATATCACTTGATATGAAGAGCCCAAAGTGTGTTGTTTTATCAATAGTAATGTTATTATCTAATGTTTTTTACAACTTAAAAAGTATTTGCCATTTTTTCATAAGTAATTTAAAGGACATAAACTAATTATATTGTAATAATTTGAAGGGTAATCATTGTTTAAATGTGTCACTAATGGCCACACTTTGACTTACTGATTATTAGATACCATTGGAAAATTTATAAATAAATTGAATATTATTTTGCTTAGGATTGACTTATCAATTTGACAAGATTATAATTAGATTTGAGTTCAACTCATTAACTTAAATGAGTCAAGCTTGAATAAATGAGTTCATGCTTCTAACTAAGCCATAATTATTTGTTTACTATCCGGCACGTGTAAAAAATATGCAAAACATAAAAAAGTGTAATTTAACATAAGCAGTTATTATTAAGAATCATATTTGATATGTGGTATGCTGCTATGCGGTATGTAGGAATTTTAGGGAATAATAGTAACTATAAACTTAGTTATCATAAATTTTATTCGAGTATTTAGTTTATTATAAATAAATATACAAAGTAATGACTTGTTTAAAATTTGCTCCTCACTCAAACAAACTCATAAAATAGGCTTGATTTAACTTATCAAGCTTATGGAGTTGAGTTCAAACAAGTTTCAACAAATAATCCCGAGCCAAGCTCCATGTAAATTGTTTGATTAACAACTCTAATCATATATAGAGTGATTGATGATTTGTTGACAACTATTAATATGTATCGACTCATTGAAATGTGCACGTTTCTAATGAAAACAATAAACACGCTTTCCAGAAAAATTGTGAAAATAGAAAAGTAAAAAAGGAAAAGAGAACTGAAAAATACAAAATGGGAAACTTTTTTCTCAAGTAAACTTGCCCTAAATCTTTTGACAAGTCTAAGCATGCTTAAGGGTTGCGTTTGCAAACTTTGCAGCATCCTCTCTCTATTCTTGTACTCCTTTATTTTTTCCTTGTTTTATTTCATTGGGAACTTTCTAAAACTCTTTGGCATGTCATGTTTTGACTCTTTGATGATATTACTTGGATCCTATTCTTACTAATAGACTCTGAAAAGGCACGTTTTGGTGCTAACGAGTTTCGACTCCGAAAATTATAGCGGAAGCAACAATAAATAAATATCTAATACACGTAAAGGATATTTAAATCTAGATGATAACGAGATAAACAATCATGCATAATATAATAAAGATAAGTAATAGTGATAAAGACTCAATTTTTTGGTGACGAAGTGAAAACTCGATACCCACGGTATCGAGAAAAACACTCCGGGCTTCAACGGCCAGGGAAGCAATGCACTATGAAAATCAACTTACAGACCGGGTGGTAACGACGCGCTAACCTAGCCGACTTACTCCCGTCACGTGATCCCTACCAAGGAACTCCTTGGATTTGCCCGCGGCAACGGAACCGGACACCTTCCGGTCTTCACGTCAATCTTCCCTCGAACCACTTGAATTTCCAATCACGAACGAGTCTCCTTCTTCACGAACCAACGTCTCCAACGCAGGTAGAAGGATGGAAGGTTTGAATGGAAAAAGAAAAAGAAAAATGGTGAGAAAACTCCTTAGATCATGAAGCTCAAGGTTTTGTCTTTTGGTTTTCTCAAGAGAGACTAAATCAATGATGCATGAAAGGCTTTTCTCTCAAGTTTGAAGACTTCAAAAATTATCAATTGAGGCTGTGGCGTGCTTAGGGTTTGAAGAAAATAAGGTATCAATTTATAGTGGAGCCAAAAACGCATTTGAAAATTCTGCCCGTTGGGCCGGCGCTCGAGCGGGGCTCGAGCGGGGCTCGAGCACGCAGCGAGCGGCCCCCCTACTGGATTTTCGGCTCGAGCGGTTCTCGAGCTCCTGGCGAGCCGGGGACGTTCTGGATTTTAGGCTCGAGCGGGTATCGAGCGAGAGGCGAGCGGGAAGGCTTAGGGCGGGCTCGAGCGAATGGAGGGCGGACCGAACGGACTTTAACCCGACAACCCACAACCCGACATCAATACAATAATACATATGGTCACGGAATATGCCAATAAGATAAATGTCTCTAACAGACTCAAACACATCTTTCCAATTCTTATAGTTTGAAAATCCAATTTTCAGCTATTTCTCTTTAGTGGCCACTTCCTTCTCGATGAAGCATTATTGAGTGATTTATTCCTCATATGAAGTGTGCATGCTTAAGATCTCTAGCACCGTAACGGTGGTTCGAATCTGGTGATAATTCCATTGGAGGTCAGGAAACTCGATGCAGAGAACATAGAATTGGTATTCACTTGATACTTGTTTCACACTGACCCACTTAACCTACTAGTACATAGGTATATATGTATATAGATCACCTAGGATGGCAGTGGTTCATCTCTTCATTTTTCACAGCTTTCTTTTTTTATATTTCCATAACTCTTATCCATTTATTTTCTTGGAAATGTCTGCCCCCTTTTCTCTCTCCCCGTGCCTTTTCCCACCTTTGAATATTTGGTTCCTTGCTGGAGAAAACATAAGAAAACACATTTTTAATTTTTAAGTGATTCTCGATTAAAATAACTATTCTTTCATCAGCAAGAATGCATTAGATACGATATTATTATCAAGGGCATTTTTATTTAATGAAAGCATTGACATCATTATTCACATCCCGAGGATAACTTCATTGTGTTTAATATGTATACATTATCTGTCCTTATAATACACAAAAGTAGCACTGGCACAATGGAGCAATAGGAAGTATAATCATACAAGCATAGATGGAGCACATACACATTGGAAGGATCGATTTTCAGTATTTGGAAAACTGAAGTTCATATGTGGTAAGTGATTTAGAAAGCAAGAGCATGTGATGGATGGTAGTAGACCACATCTTGTAACGTTGATGATCATCACCCATGTCCAGCTTGATTATCCCTCTTGTTGTTGTCAATACTATTTGATAACATGTTTCTATTCCATTGTCTTGGGTAGACCTGTATAGTTCTGCATGCAGATCCAGAACTACACCTGAAAATTGATCAAATGACTTTTCTTATCTTGTAACATCAACATATAATTTGAGAATTTAGAACAAACATTGGCAGTCCTTTTCAGAGAAGATAATGTATTTAGCTTACATTCCTCCTTGCCTGTGATGACATTCAATAGATTAACCTTTCTGATCTTCAAAATCACCTGTTTGATTGAAATAGGATGGTTAATTATCTCAAGGAAAGAAGGGAATCATTCCTTTTTTGCTTCCCTTTTTCTGTTAAATTCTTCATAGAAGTTGTATTTGGAAGAACGATTTAGCATCTCCTGACTATAGCCATCTTCTTTATTGCAAACAGAAAATAAATCTTATCCTAACCTCCCTTGTTTATATCATCTTCTCGTGGTTGTGGAGGGCAGCTCTCTCCCCCCCTAAAAATTTACAAAGTCCTTCAAACATCCATTATCCATCTCAAACTGAACTGCCGTAAGAAGTGATATTCATGTAGTTCACATAATCAGTTTGGTAAATGTTGCACACTAAGAGGTATCTAGAATGTAAAAGAGGAATTGAATGTTAACCAAATCAGTCAAATAGAAGGGAAAAGATGAGTTCCAATAGCTCATTGTGTAATTCATCCATAAATTCTCGAACAAGTAAAAAATTCAACTCAAACTTTGCCATTAAACATGCCGATGGCTGATATACTATACTGGTGAAAGTATTTAATAGAAAGTATTATTCAAAATTCCAAAAGTTCTAATTCCAACCAATAGGCTTGTTGGGTACCTTTTTTTTTTTTACCTTTTGGGTTTATTGTGTTTCAGGGCTGGAATGCTAGTAAAGTGGAGGTCATGATATTTGTGCCACACCAAAATAGTTTATGCCATAAGAGATTCTTATTTTATGGATACAAACCTTGGTTTCTTTATTTTGGTGAAGGGATGCCAACCTCACCATGCGCTTTCCTGTTCACCGTGCATATAATACTTGTTCAGTCTCAAAATAAATATTGCAGTTGAGCAAAGTCAAATGTTAGCATAATTAACTAGATAGATGGATATATTGAATGAGATGTGGAATCTTTGTTTTTGCCATGTTCTGTACTACGTTCATAACTTGTAACACAAAGAAAGACAATTGTGATGCTGTTAGGCTATTTAATTGCAAGTTGTCTTTACCATTGAATTTTTAAGAGAAAATTATGTTAGAACGAATATGAATACAAAGGATACCCGTTATTTTACAGTTGAGAGAGTTGAAGAAAGAGGGGAAAAGAATGATATTAGAGTCACGTCTAGGATATGTGAACCCTTAAACCCTTGGGCTATATGCAATCATTTTCATTATTGAGACACACTGTTTGGACATAATAAATGTTTTTTGCATTCAGTATTTGCAGTCTTTTCTAAATGTTAGAGCATCTATTAGAAAATGGAAATGATAGGTCGTTAATTATTATGGTCAACTACTACGGTAACTGCTAGATAAGCACTGACCTGCGATGGCCCACCAAATTCTCATGAACTTGGTTGGCATTTACTATAGATGCCAATTAATGTCAACCTATCATGGCCCATTAGAAAATCATGGAAATATTTGCGGACTGCTTTGTGACTGACTAATTATGCTTTGAAATTAACAATGATAAATGTCTGCTTCTCATATGTGTTTTTTCAAAATAGATTTTGGTTGATTACCGATATATAACTATTTTTTTTTCTCTTATTTTAGGATGCATTTCTTCCTCATGAGTCTTAGATGATAATTACAAGTTAGATTACCAAATTAAAGTTTTTAAATCTTGTTCTACGCTTTTTGTCTGGTATGAAGCCAAGGAATTTAAATCATATAAGCTACTAATTTAATTTTGATCAGCCATTGAAATATTTCCAAGATGATAATTTGGCTTCATGATAAATTGTGAGAAGTCACTAATAATTTTATCACTTAGAGGATGTTCAGGAAATAAACAAGATCAACAAGATAAAATTGGAGTAAACCAAGGGAAGTAGAATGAGAAAGATTGTGATCAAAGTAAACAAGGAGAAGGTTATTCTGTTTTATTTCATTTCTATATATATATATTTATTTCATTTCCTTCCTTTATGTATTCCTTTCCTTTATGGTAATATATTATTATTCTATATAATGAAGGAAAGTGAGAAGGAACTATAATGACTTCTATATCCAACATCCATACAAACCCTATTCTCAACATGGTATTAGAGATATAGGGTTTTACTTCTCCTGCACTTCTCCTTATGCAAATTTATTTTTTCCTTCTGCAACATTCTAAAGAAAAAAAGAGAGAGAGAAGAGGCCATCAAATCCAATCACCTCATTGGCGCCATATGAGAGGGTTTGGGTCACCGGTGGTCAGCGTCGATGAAATTCCTCATTGTAGTTTGATGTGTGTTCTGGTCTTTGGTGTCTTTGTTTTATATGCAGTGTCCCAGAAGAGTAATGTGTTACAGAAACAACATATTTAGGCAATGGTGGTGTTTGCCCACTATAGTTGTTGGTGTTCTTCAGCGATCCGCTGTGCTTGGCCACCCTTTCTAGTGAATTAGTTGGTGGCTGTCTAGTGGTTGTCATTGGGACTTTGAGGGTTTGTGAAATTTCTGTCATCTGACGGTGCTTGAGAATTTGAATCGAGGCCTTGATTTTTGTAGTGGTACTACTGAGGGATGTGTTATAGTATCAAGGAATTTGTTTGGCAATGTTGACGTTTGGCAGTGGCTACTGTGCCATTTTTACCAGTTTGTGTAGTGTCAGTCTTTCTTTTCTTGGATGTTCTTCTTTGTGTGACACCGTTTTGTGAGTACCCTTGCATTCATTTTTTCTCCAATCTTTTTTGATTGATTATGTCATCAAATTTAGATAGTTTAACCTTGTGGGACCCATGACCTTGGAAAAATTAAACAAACAAAAAAAAAAAAACCTATTGGGCGAGATTTGCTGTGGTATTTCTTTCTCGTAAAAGCAATTACATCATTTGATATTTGATTTACCTCCACTAATAACCAAGTTTCCCGTTGAAGGGAATTCCGCTAGTCATCCCAATTGTCTCGGGAAAACAATTCAACAATTGGATTGATGATCTGTAGCATAGTACCACATATTGGGTCATTGTCCCTTTTTCTTGATATTGCCTAAACTGTTTGGGAACATCTCAAACATATGTACTCCGGCGTGGGTAATGTAACCTATATTTATGAAATGTGTAAACAATATTTTAAAGCCTTGAAATAAGATCTCAAATTGTGGTGAAACATTAGAACTAATTCTTAGTTGTCTGTCGAGAAAAGAACTTGTATCAACTACTTTCTTTAGATCTCAAAGTTATGATAGATTAACGAGACGATATTAATATTAGAAAGTTTTTTCTTAGCCTTTTTATTAGACTTTGCGGCAGTTCGTACACAGATTACTAGGAGGGACAAAACTACCCTCCCTTGCCAAGGCTTTCTCCCATATTTAGCGCTCCACTCTCTTAGATAATTTCGCTAATGGAGACCGATATGTGTTTGTTGCTTTGGTGTTTTTAATCCCTTTGAGGGAGGACGTGTTTTTAGAAGATGACTAGAGTCTAGAGGTAGTTTGTCATAGAGGGCCATGACTCAAGAAGTGGTTGTCGCTTGAGAATTTGTGACTCTAAGAAATGTACTCATTGCGGTCGTAACGGTCACTCCGTTGGTTATTGATGGGATTTGTATGGTAAACTGGGTAGTTTTGCACGCCAAACATTTTTAGTGGAAATCTCTCACTCTTGATTTGACGTTGTTCTTACAACACAACCTTATTTTATATAAATACCACAAGAGTATGTTGAACAGTCATATAGCCATATAGTGGAATTCCTAACTCATAAAAGGATTGCTTCCATGGCTACTCTTGCACAGTCATATATGGCATCCCACTGTCTTTTATCCTCCACCCATGATGTACATACAGATTTCGGGCCTCTACTCATTGTTTTTTGTTAAGGTAAACATACATGTGTCATACCATATCCTATTGCCTAATATGTCCCCATTGATTTTTTTATTGCTGTACTAGTGTTTACATCTTAACTTTCTAGCTTGGTTATCCCTTGGAACATAAAGGATGCGTTATCTAATCGTAGGTGAGGGATATCCATGGAATTACAAGTGACAACCTTACATGAAAATGAAACATCGGAGGTTCTTTCTTTACCATATTGCACTCACACCGTTGGTTGTGAGTGAATTTTTATACCTAAATTAAATCCAAATGGCTTCATTGACACCCGAAAGCTAGATTAGTTGGGCCACATGTAAACCCCTGGTGTTGACTATGATATAACTATCTTCTCAGTAGCTAAGATGCCCTCACTTTAGGTTCTCATTTTCATTATTGCTAACCTTAATTGGCCTCTTTTTTAATTGGATATTATAAATGCATTTCTTATTGGTAGCTTGCACAAAGAAGTTTACATGGAACAATCTCTAGGGTTTGCTACTTTGGAGGGGGTACAAGAATAATGTTTGTAGATTAAAGAAGGCATTGCATGGACTAATGTAGACACATAGATTGTAGTTTGGGAAGTTTTTAAAGATTATCTCTAATTTTGACTTACAATGCTGTTGTAAGGACCACTATGTATTTCATGTATGGAAGAATGCAGGCTATGCTATCCTTACAGTATATATTCATGATATTGTTATCATTGGAGATAATATAGATAGGATTGCATGTCTAAAATAGTTCTTACAACAATGATGTCAAATAAAAGATTTAGGAAAACTTCATTTCTTTATGGGAATAGAAGTTCACCAGATCTAGAAAATGGGTAAATCTATCTCAATGAAATTATGTACTTGATCTATTATATGAGACAGACCTTCTTGGTAATTGTTTAGTATATGCTCCCATGGATCCTAATATGAAACTCCTAAAGGATTATTGATTGAAGATCTAGGCCAATATCGTCATTTGATTGGAAAGTCGAATTGTCTTACTATTACTAAACTTGATATTTCCTATGCAGTCAGTGTAGTTTATCACCAAACTTAATATTTCATAGGTAGTTAGTGTGGTGAGTTAATTTCTGGAAGCTCTTGAGTTTCCCATAGAAGTTGTCATGCTCATTATTAAATATTTAAATAAGGTGCCAGTTTTTAAAATATTACAAAGATCAAATGCCTAATTTCAGTATAGGACAAGGTAAAACCATTTAAATGTGGTTATTTCTAATGAAACAAACCTCTTAGCTTTTGGGCCCTATTTGATCCAAATCAAACTAAGCCATATGAACCTTATTACCAATTGTGAAATATTTATGTGCTAATTTTAGCTCAGTTCTAATATATCCCTTATTGTTTGTCATTTAATTTTGATCCTGATTTGGCATGGCCAAATTGTTATTGATAAATATTTCTCCTCCTACTTTCAAACAATATGGACTGACATCTACATACCCTCTGATGTCTCGATGGTGAGCTTAACACTTTTAGCAAGCACAGATCTACATTTTTCAAAGTTGGAGTTGTCATTGCTATCTTCAATTGGCTGCACAAGTGCACTTTCATTGAGTCTATTTCTGTATCCTGATCTTGCCTTGAGTATTGCTGCTCCTCTTAGAGCTGTAACAAACAAAATCCCAACAAAACCAATACAAACAAAAGGCAGTAATCAGGTGATCCACAAAATAGCAATGTAATTATAGTTACAAGGCCATTGTGTTCATACTAGGCTATGCCAAATACAAGGATTTGTTTTAGGTTAACAAATGTGAAATTTATCACTTGATCTCACTATCTGTAGGTGTTTCCCTTTTGAATTTCTGTCCTTCTTTCTCTTAATTTTATACGCTAATTTTTATTTTCTTATGGAGAGAATTCAAACTCTTGTTATATAAGGTGACTGGATTTTGGCCCTTGTTATGTACTGTATTTGTAAATGATACTCAGAAACAATTTTTGCATAAAGCATACAAGTTATTAGTTGAAAGAGATTTTGTTCTAGTGACATCAAGTATTTTTTGAAATTTGTTGTGTAGGAGAGTGTGGGTTCTAGTTATTTCTCCAAGAGTGTTGATGACTCTATCTCAATATATATATCTGTTGTATGCTTGTGGATCATTTATCTAAGTGGTTTTCGTAATCTATAGATCTAGATAAGAGGATCATACAGGTAGTAGCTGCTGCTGTTAGGGTTAGGATGTCGGTAGTGCTAGTGCCCGTCATAGCTGAGCCTATTGTGCTGCTAAGCTGCTGTCTTTCTGCCCCCATTGATTCAGCTACTTGTGCACACTGAGCAGCCACGAGAGCTGCTGCAGATGCTACTGCTATTTCTTTGCTGTTGTTGTTTTGCTCCTGCCCTTTTGATTTCTCTGCTGCTATGGCGGCTAATGCTGCTGCTAGTCCTGCAATTGATATTGCTGCATGTACCTCAGCTCTCTGCATCCTCTTTCCCTCTTTCCTCTTTTCCTTCATCTCTTTTGCCCATTTCTTGATTGACCACAGATTCTTTAATGGCATTGTCTTCCATGGTAGCTGCTTTAAGCACGTTATTCTAATTTCTTAGATATTGGAATTCGAAATCTCCCTGCTCCCCATCCCAGTGTAATTTTCTTAGCAATTCTGGTTTTTTCATACCGAAAGCATGCCAACTATCTACCAACTGCAATTTGTATATTGTATTGCCGACTGCTAAGTTTTCAAGAGTTATACTGCCTGTATAAACTAACAGTATAGCCTATATCGAAAAGAAAGGGAAGTTCATGCATGAAGATCCTGATATGCTCAGGGTTTGGGGAATGGTAGTGACATTTTGGAATTTGTTATGTGGTTTTATCTTGCATTCTAAAATCGGGTGTTTTCACGGCCCAAACCCATTACCAGTAAGTCATACAACGATAATTCTACTATTGCACTAAGGCTTTCCTTTTCGAAACAATAGTATAGACAATATTATGCTCCCTAATTTAGACGATGCAAATGGAATGACTTATATCTTGTCAGATGACATACCCATTTCTTTTGGAAGAATCCATTGTAGTTTAATTCTGGGTGCATTGCTTGTTGCATCCATATCCATGACTATATGGAAGAAGGAAGAAAAATGAAAAACAACAGAAACAAAATCAATACAAATCTTGATTCCTGAGGCAGCTACAACAGAAATATCACGTTAGGACATTTAAAAAATGCCTACCTCCTTGTATTATAAAATTTTTGCCCCTTTAAGTTAAATTGCTGGAATTACCTTGAGATCATTGGATTGCAAAGGGGGTAGGGACTTCATATCTGCATCCTCCATCTTTATGTGATTTTCCATCTTCAGCATGATAGAGAACTCTATGTCATCATTTCTCCCAATCTTCATATAATAACATAACAATACTGCATTTTTTTTTTTTAGTGGAAATATACTCACCAGAATTGGAGACTTCGTGTTATTATAAAATGATTTAGTTGGAATAATTGATTGATCTTGTAGTTTCTCCGGTTGAAAAGCTCGAACTGCAAAGTTGCACCAAGCGTGAGAAAGAAAATCCATAGTCTCGGGATGTGCTTCTGAAACTGTTGCCGCCATGAAATCGGTATCCATGCTAACCAAAGAGTAGCAGTGATCAACTCAAGGAGGGATTTAGCAGAATAAGAAAGAGCCTAATGTTTGAGATATATAAACAGTTACCCTGACAATGAATGCTGCTTTTTTATATCATATAAACTATTCTGAAAAGCATGCTAAGTAATCATCTTATCCCATTATAATGCTGAAAGTAGTTAGCGTGCACACACACATATTATATACACAGGGCCGTGTTTGGATGAAGTAAATATATATGTATTTGTTGGGGATTTCTGAAAATTTATTTTTTATCTTGCTCACACAATTAAATCTGGAAATTTCCCACTTTCTCACCTGATTTAAGCCGTATTTCCTTCTAAGTATTTCTGAAAGAAAACAATGACCTTGCCATGAAGTAATCACACTATAAGTCTGTAGTTTATTTCCATGGTAATTTTATCAATTTGTTTGTATTATAGGGATGTTTGATTTTCTCGTCCTGACAAAGAAATTTCAACTTCCTTGGAACCAAAGAAGTTCAATTTAAAGGGGATCGATCTTCCCTTCTACTATACCCTCCCCTCATATCAAACATGCCATTTTCATCTGCTGCTTTCAGAGCTGTAATTTCTGAATGATGCCTTAGATTAAATGTGGTTTAGCGATAAAGAACATCCTTTCATTATTGTTAGCATCAGTTACCCTACCCCAATTTTAGCGATACCCCATAAATTATGATTGTCCACACGTGTACTTGATCACATCTTGGAAAGTTTGTGCTACTGTCTCCTGCAGTTTTTGCCTCATAAAGGAGCTGGACAGATGAGGTTTTACGGTTGGATTTCATTTATAAATTGCAAGTGTTGGGGACAGAAGGGGACCCACTTGGCAATTCGCATGGTATGTATAGGACCACTGATAGCTATAACTTTTCCCCACGATTCAATGAGAGATAACACATGCTAGCCATTATAGAAGCATCAAAACTATTTGCAGGTTCAATCATAAAAGGAGGGAGCAATTTCGTCCCCAAACTTTGATGGCTTTTGGATTTTGAACCAGATATTCTTTGATCAAATAAACCCCATCCACCAGCTATAGCTGTCCTGGGCCTAAGTAATGGGATGAAGGATTCCCCAAGTCATGATTTAAAAAAAGAAAAAGAAAAAATAGGACTCAAGTGAATGCTACTCCTACATGGTGAAATTTGATTAGGGTCAGATTTACGTAACCTGATGCTTGCATTTCAAGTAGTTGTTTTTATGGTTTGAATATAAATTGTCAGAATAAAATAATCTAACTGTTGCATTGAAATTTTATGTTCTTTCTCATTGTATGAAGGGTAACTTAGTGCACAACATTTTCACTACATATATGTAATTTTATCTTGCATTATATAAGAGATTATTTTTATAACTCGAGTAAGTGATTATAGGTTATACTGTGACAACTCTACTGATTTTCTTAGTCTTTTCCTAGGCATGATGACCATACATTATCTTAGAGGGCCAATATTAGTCAAGGGAAACATTCATTAATGACAATAATCAAAGAATGTTGTTGGTAACAATGTGGGTACCTTGGATAATGATTTTATTTATTGATCACTATGAAATGAGCCTTCTTTTGGAGGGAGGAGAGAAGATGCATGGAAAGCTGAAACTTGATCAACACCGTTGTTTATCTTTTAAAACAGCCCACTGGGTCCCATTATGGCCAATTAAATCTGTGGATCATATTAATGGAGATGCACTTTTATGGCCAGGTGATGATAACTCCCATTCGATTAGCATATTAAACTTTGTACAGTCTCATTAAATATAATGTGATTGCTAGGCTGTTCTAATGATGATTTATACTTCTCTTGAAGCAATTTTGGATGAGAATATCCGATATACATAGGATTCACATTTCCTTTTACATGTTATTGCAAAAAGTTTAATGAAAAATATTACTCTTTGGAGTCGGTGCCAATGATTTGTCTATAGATTCGAATTATTGTATGGATTAGGGAGTCACGTAATCTTTCTGGGTAGTTGAATTGAAGCGGGTCTGGTATTCGTCACTTTGAACTTAAATCCTGCATATCATAACCAACAAATAAGAGATCAAAAGATATCGGAAACTTGCTCCATGGTATATTTTTCTACGTTCAAGTCAAATCTTTTTGTAGGAAAAGAAAGATGGAAGATGCAAAGTGTATTGGTGCACGGGTGAGAGGATTGAGTGTTTGAATGTGTTCGATTGGGGAGCAGTTTTAGGAGATGTATGATAGAGCTCCAATGAATACGCCTGGCCAAAGGGGGGTTAGAGAGATGGAGAATTAGATTCTACTGAGTGCGTTCGATCAAGCGGCGGCCTAGAAAAATAGAGGATTGGGCTTCGTTGAGTGCGTCCGATCAGTAGGCGGCTTTGAAATATGAAAGATTTGGCTCCGATGAGTGTATCCATCCAAGGGCGGCTTTGGGATGGAGGATTAAGCTTCATTGGGTGTGCCCGGCCAGAGGTAACTTTGAGATATGGAGGATTTGGCTCCGAAAAATGCGCTCAATCAGGAAACGACTTTGAGATGGGTGCACTTGTGGGAAAGCGGCTATCTGGAGGAAGGAATTTCTGGTCGATAATGGAGAGAGGAACGCCCGTTGGACTCTTTTCCGGCTACCAGCGAGGGGGGGCTTCCTACATCTCGCTACATGAACCATTTTCGCCGTCCTGGCCGCGAAAGAGTTCAATGAAGACACTGCACTAACATAGTCGCGAGCTTGGATTGGAGAGTTGCTTTGAAGGCCGGGGGTGCTCCTATTCTATTGGGGCAGCCCTTTGAGTTGAGTGAGGAAGTGTGAGGGTAATCATGCTCCGTCGATCCCTTTTTCCTCTATTCAGTTCTCTATCTTCTCAGGCTCTACTTTTTGAAATCTTCTCCTTCTCGCTCATTTCTTGTGGGGGAGTAGCTTTTAGGGCGAGTCTTACACTCGTGGGAGAGTGGCTGAAAGAAGTGTGCTCGTTGGAGAGTGACTAGTGAGGTGCCCTTGGGACGTCGGGATGTCCCAACTTTACGTCGATGGGTTGATCCTTCGACAATTGGATTCCCAATCTTTTCTTGTGGAGGTGGGGATGTATTTATGGAGTAAGCGTGGGTTAGTCATCCTTGGGTGCAACGGTTACCAACTTGCCGGTTGGTAAGATTTTGCGATTTGCAGTTGCCATTATGGGGCAATACACGATCATGTGGCTGCTGCCTGCGAGTGTTGAGCTAGAGGGACTTTTGTTGGAGTTGCATTTGCCGCAACCCTAATGACCCGCTTCCTACTGGGTGGTGCCAAGTTGACCTGCCTAGACCGTCCACTTAGCCGCTCGAACCTTTTGCTCTGAAGAACTTCTACTGCCATGTGGACTTCTCAGTAGTCTCTTGGGACATTGTGTTGGGCTTTGGAAGAAGCCTTGTCAGGCCATTGATATGCTGAACTTTGGATTTTGGGCTGGTCCATGGTACTAGACCCATAAAGTTTAACTATGATTTTTTAAATATTACGCTTCCTTATATATTTAATAGTTTAGATCTTTATTATTTTCCATAATATGGAATGTTAATATTAA
>JAODPA010108480.1:0-19933 GCA_025585075.1 Nepenthes mirabilis
CATTAAAAATGTATAGTAAATTAATGTGTAGAAAAGACTCTGTAATTTAATATTTGTATAATTTTTGAATTACATATTAGTGATAAGAATGCGGCAAAATTTATTAACAAATTAGGCTTTTGATGGCCTGACTATTAATAAATCAAGAGGGTTTTTAGAAGAAATCGAGTTCTTTGGCATAAGGCGATCGTCGATGTGGAGCTCCTTATAGTTTGGGATCCAGTGGTTCACATATGCACTCATGATAGTTATAGTAATGTTGATTGGTTGCTTTTGGTGACCTATGCTAGCCCTAAGCATCACATTGGCAAGGGTCTTTTGGGATGATTTGATAGCTCTTTTTAGTAATATTATGTTTCCTTAATGCATAATTGAAGACTTTAATGACATCCTATTATCCAAAGGGTAACAAGAAAACTAACTAAATTGAATAAATGCATCAAATATCAAAACTATATTCAGAATTGTGGATCGATGGATTTGAATTATGAAAGGTTGAAAGTTATATGGTATAATATGAGGAGCCCTCCTACTAATTTTCGCAAATGCCTTGATAAATGCTCTCCATTGAAAATTATAACCTCAAAATTCAGACAAACGTGATCTCTAATCTTTTAATAGTCTCTTCTAGTCTTGATTCTATATTAGTTCCTTTCCTCCTCCAAGCCATTCAAATTAGAAGCTATGTGATGCAATCACCTGAAATGCAAAAACATGGTCAAAGGCACCTAGAAAGAGTTGAGTGGATCAACCATCAAATATATTAGAGAACACCTAAAGTCTTGGCGCAAATTCTAATTCAGCCTTTCATGAGAAAAAGAGAATATTTAAGCGCATGCAAGGGGTCTAAGAGATATTGTGTTGGGTGGACTCCAATAGACTAAGGGGAATTGCCATTCAATTACAAAGAAATCCTGAAGAGGGAGGAAATGTTTTGGCTATAGAAATCCAGAGTAGATTAGATCATCCTTGGAGATTAAAACACAAAAGTTCTTCATTCAGTAACAATCTTCAAAAGGAGGAATAATATTATAGCTCTGAAGCTCTGAAAGACAAATAGGGAGAATGACACACAGAATAAAGATTTAAAGTCTATGGTAGTTGATCACTTTATGCAAACCTTAAGTACATAATCTTAGAACAATACTCTCCACAATCTGAACTTGTGGCCAGAGATAGAGGCGACTAAACTCTGGGAGCTAGGGCTCCCCTCTCAATGGAGGATATCAGGATGTCATTTCTCTCCGTGAAACCCCTTAAGACGTCTGGATTTTATGGCTTCCAAGTAATCTTTTTCTAGAAATCTTGGGAAGCTATCAAGAATGACTTGTTGAAAATACTTACTGATGCTCTATTAGGGGAACCAACTGGAAGAAGGGGATAACTACATTCTCATCTTCCTCATCCCAAAATTTAAAATTTAGAGTCCCTCAACTAGTTTAGGCCTATCTATCTCTGTATTATGTCGTACAAGTCATGATCAAAGTTATTTTCCAATATCTACGGCCCATTTCATGTAATATTATAAGCCCGGTCCAAGCTAATTTCATCCTTAGGAATAATCACCCACGACAACATATTTGTAGCTCGAGTAGTCATTTATCTGTCAGAAAAGTGTTGGGTTGAAAGTGTCGGTCGGACAGAATGCATACAAGCACACACAGAAAGAAAGAAAAGTACACACAAAGAGAAAGAGAAGTGCACACAAATTTTATGTGAAAAATTCTTTCTCAATTAAGAGAAAAAATCATGAGACACAAAGTCTATAACAAATCTACTATGTGAAAACTAGTTATAAAAAACTATCGAGATGGAGTATCGGCTATACACTCAGATGGACAAAGAAAAACTTCTCTAGAGTAAATAAGAAAACTCTCATTCTTCTCACTCTGTATTTTTCTCTCTTCTTCCTCACTAGTGGTGCACTCCTCTCTTTTCTTTTTACACTCCTAAACTTTACTGCTGTGAGCTTTCCTATAGAGACTTGACCGTCTCTCTAGTCCTTTTCTCTCACAGTTTCTGGTCTCTTGTGTCTTTACCGCATGCCGAACATGTATATTTATAAGGGTTACCTTGGAAATCATCTGTCTAATAGGCAGTTTGCGTGTGGACAAACCCCTATCACTCACTGTACAACCTACCATCAATTTTACCTACTAACTTTGCAACCAACTGCCTACACAGATGGCTCACGTACTGCAAGTCTGCTATCTGCTTTGCAAAGCCTACAAAGTCAAATGTCTGCTACGTCAGCTGTCATGATGTCCTCGGTTCTTGCTGCCCTTAAGTCCATGGACCATTAGCCATTCTCTGTTGCTTTGGCCATCACAGAATTCTCAGGATTCCTTGATGTCTCCAGGTAATAACAACGATCTCGAACATTATCTCATATCCTCTGTCGTTACTGTGTAGCCCATGTCCTCAGGCATTTCCATACTAGTAAACCAACCAGTAAATTCCGCGCCCCTTCAGACCATTTGCATCCTTGGCCATCCACGCACCTTTAGCCGTTCGCGCACTTGCAATTTGCCTTCTTGGCCGGTCAACTCGTTGACTGGCCATTTGCCTAAACAACCTTCCACTTTGCCTCCTTGGAGCTTCTGTTGTGTTTCCCTGATTGCTTCCTTGGCCGTTTGAGCTCCTTGGTTGGTCAATGCCCATTGATCGGCCAGCCTTCTCATCTGGTCAACTTTGTTTGACTGGCTATTTGTTGTCTGAAAGCCGCTACCCTTGCTCTCCAGAAATCCTTTGCTCTCTAGATTCCCTCATCGAAAATCCTCAGATGACAAACCCGTTTATTGAGTTACCCCACAAGGGAGTGGCCCAACTGAACAAAAAGTCTCAAAGGAAGAAACACAAAGCTCTTGTGCTTAAAATCAACCTCACTAAAGCCTGTGACAAAAGTAGTTTGGACTTCATGGCAGAGTCATTAATAAGCTTCAACCTTCCCGAGAACCTAATTGAACTCATCATCAAATGCATGTTTGGCATGTCCTCCGTGGTCCTTCTAATGGTGAAACTATGAAAATCTTCCATCCTTCTTACGGGCTTAGGCAGGGAGATCCTTTCCCACCATATATGTTTCTTATCTGCATTGAACGCATGTCCCACATGACTAATTTGGAAACTTCTGAAGGAAAATAGAACCCCTTCAAGGTGCACAATAGGGCCCTACATTTTTTTTCATCTTTTCTTTGTGGATGACATGCTCTTATTCTCCCAAACTAGAAAAAGCCAAATCCATCTTATTACAAGAATCCTTGACAACTTTTGTCAAGCTTTGGACGAGCATGTTAATTGTGTCAAAACTGAAATTTACACTTCCCCTTGCATGGACAAGTAGACAATTAAGACTATTTACGATATTAATGGCTTCAAGTTAATGGAAGGACCTGGGCATATATTTGGACTGTACGATGAGACATGGTAGAGTTCTTGAGGACAACCTCAAATGAGTGGTTGAGAAGGTTAGTGTGCGGCTCAATGAATAAATATCTAATTTTCTCTCCTTAGGCAATCGTACTACTCCGATTTAGGTAATCATATAAACAATCCTAATTTACTCAATGTAAACCCATCTTCCCCCAAAAGGTACTTTCGACCAATTTGACCTGTTTAATGAGTGATTTCTTTGGGGAGACAGAACACACAAATTGTCAAATGTGAGAATGTTTGTTTCTCCAGGGAAGGAGGAGGGTTGGGTTTACATAATGCAATGGATGATAACCTTGCCCTGATTGGCATGCTGGGATGGGCAGTCTTACGAGTGCCTGAGAAACTTTGGCCCCAAATATTTAGAAGCAAATACCCGAAATCCTCTGATTTTGCTTCAAGAACATCGAGCACACGTCAAAGTGTTCTAGAGGCATGGAATCTCATCACAAGGTGTATTAGATAGTTCATCAGCAACTGCAAAAGGACTTGGTTTTTGGAGGACGCTTGGCTGGGGACTGGCCACTTGCCCACTATGCCCGTGGGGAAATTCCAAAAAACTTTCCAGCTACGAACATTGTTCTTCATAATGGAGATTGGACCTGAAGCCATGTTTGAAGACTTGCTATCCCAATACAGTTGCCACGGTTTGAAGACTTTCTCGTGGCAGATCAAGTATGTTGAAGACTCCTACTTCTTCATTTGACTTGTTAAGAAAACAAACTCCTCACAAATAACAGATGCGGCATAGGATGATGTGCGAGTTTAACAAATGCCTCCAGTTCAATGAAACTGAGATGGTTGCTGATGCAGTTAGGGACTGAACAAAGCAGGTCACCTTTTGGAAAGAGATCCTTGGGTGGAGGCACATATTGGACGCATGCCTCATCCCCCTCAATTCCTCGATCAAGCATAACCTCATCAAACGATATAACAACCTTGAATCATGTTTGGTTATAGCTAAACTGTGGTTTTTGTAGGCTTGAAGAAACGGTGTAGGCCTGAATGAGGAATACTTAGAAGAAGAATACACAGGGAAAAATATAGTGGCAATTGTGGTGCAACTTAACTAGGCAAGCTCTATCATATCTCTTTCATAGGCCAACTGAAAATTAGAGAAATTATTTTTTGCTAGCTTCACTGAGTCAATGGAACAAAATTAATACAGAGGCTTGCTGCAGTAGTCGAGGAGATTGAGCACAAACGGGCTGGGAACATATGAAGAAGGAAAGTGGATGTTCAACTTCTTAGGTTGCTCGGAGAAATCAGATATACTACATGCAGAAACCAAAAGCTATTCTTTTAATGTCTTGGATTTGCTTGCAAAAAGAAGCTCGAAAAATCATTACCAAGTCCAACTCCTTTCTAGCATTTAGAAAAGGGAAACCACTGACTATTATAGCTTAAGAAGCAAAATAGAAGGGGTTTAAGCCAACACTGAGATTTCGCCCCATTTTTAGCAAAAGAAAATATATATTTTATAAATTTTTAATGTAAAAAAAAAAATCTATTTGGAGGGCAAAATCTCAGTTTCGAGAAGAAGGAATCTTGCCCTCGTTATTTGCCTCCTTTGTGTTATAAGTTTTTAATGGCCTAAAGAAATTTTTTTCCTTGTGATCCCTCTGCAACCAGAGATTAGAAAGTGCTTTTATTGTACTCAAGTAATAGAGTCCCAAAGGGTCATTAGGGTACTAACCAAAAAAACAATTGTCGCTATTAGACACTGAAGTAGATTTTAAAATTTATTAACATTTTCTTAAAAATATACTGTTAATAATCATATAATTACTAAAACTATTAAAAGAATACCTAATAACTTAATGAATACTGCATGAAGTATTTAAAATACAAAAAAATGACATTCAGATAATATTTTTAAAAACATTGCAAATAGATATACTGTTTCACTAATCATTAATGGTTTTAGAACAACTAAACCTATATTAGATGAAAGAGTACCCAGAATTATTATTGAAAAATATATAACAGATCATTGGGTCATATAAGCTTTCCGTAATAATAATAACCCATTTCTTTAGCCAATTTAGCTTTGAATACAATATTATTTAAGCCATATTTTTTATTTTTAGGATAAGTGAATTCTTATGAAATCATCTTTTGAAAGAATCGGGTTTGATAATTTTTTATCATCCAGTTAGAGCAAGAATAGAAAAAATAAATGGATTTATATAAAATATATATCTTTTTAATGGTGCCACAATATCAAAATATTGATATTAAAAAAACAAAACCATTTTTAATTTTTTTTTTGTTAAAATTTAAATTTTGGGCCTTTGGATTGGGTGGTGTTTCATGCAGTTTGCTTCACATGGGGATCCATTTTCCTAGTTCACTAAACAAATAATAAGCAAAGTAAAAGTGCATGAGATCTAAATCTGCATGAAATACGAGTTTGTAAAATCAAATACTAATTATGCCAACAATTATTATTCTTATATATTGCTTGAAAATAAAAAGGGTTATTGCTGCGTTCTCGAATTTTGCGCACTTATATGGTTGAGAATCCAGATGAGACCGCAAATCTTTTATGCGTACTTGGACAAGACCCGAAGATACAACATTGACATTATTTAAAAGTCAATTTTTCACATTTTTTAAAAATTTTTTAAAAATTTTTCAGTACTTTTCTAGAAGTTAAAATGATAAATATGAGAATACAAATAAGTGTTCCTGTCAGAGACACGGCTCAATGTGAAAACAGCCCTGCTGCGTGTGTTAGGATAGAAGACCATCCTGATTTGATTGTATGGGCGTTGCTATAAGGATGAACGACATGTCTAAGGCCTTAAAAATTAAAGGGGTTAGATATCTTATAAAGATAGAACCATCCATTAGTTAACGTTAATCATATACTTTGAAGGGATAACTGTAATATAACTTTAGGAAATGAATAATAGTTAAAATTATTGCTCATAGTGAAACCCCAATTTAGTGTTCTGTTGAGATTTCATTCCCGCCCTGTCTTTGTGACTCTCGGCAATTCTATCAGTTTTCTTTCTTTTGGGGCGGTTCAAAATTTCGATCCTTCGTCTCCTATGAGTTGCAGCGAAATCAACGAAAAAGATTAAACCTCGCCTATGTGAGGGAGGAAGCACAGCGACGTGGGATGGTCGGCGGCAACGCGTTCGCGAAGACTGTGTGCTCCATTTGCTACGAGTACCTAAAGCCAATAGAAGAAAACCTCCAAGTGATTTCTCTATGCGGTCATGTCTTTCACGAACTATGGTACTACATCCTTTACACTTTGAGCGAACTGTTGTCTCAATCAATGAAAATTTTATTGTTATTATTCTTTTTGCTGGTTTTTTACGGCGCCGAATTGTTCTTCTTGAAACCATAGCCTTCTGCAATGGTTTGAGTACTGCACGAACGGGAAGAATTGTCCGGTTTGCAAACAGATCTGTTCGTCGAAGAATGTGAGACGGCTGTATTTTCAGTCCATTGGCGATCCTATCCTCTCTCGATCTCAGAATGTTGACGACGACAATAATCGAAAGATACTTTGGAGAATGGTCACGGAAATGAAAGCGATGATGTCGGATTTCAAATTAGCCATAGATCGTCACATAAAAGATGACAATGATCGCATTAAGGAGGTATTGGACATCGTTTTTGTTTTGTTTTTTGTTTTTTTTCTAAATTTTGTACTTCTAGGGTTTTGGGAAAACTTACTTCCATTGTAAGTGAGAGGAAGGTGAAGTTTCCCTCTTGAGTGAATTTTTTGCTCTCCCTAAAAATGTAATGGAAAAACAAAGAAGAGTTGGGAAAACCACTGTGGGAGAGTAATTCCCGTCGTCCAACCAAATAAAATGATTTTTGTTTACAGCCTTGCAAAGTTGATGATTTGGGATTGGATGACATATGACGAGGATTCTCAATATGAATTTGAATTCAGTTGAGCCAATATAATTTAAGCCTTGTGAAATATTGCGAATATTCTTATTGTCACTGAATATAAACCAAACCTGACTAACTTATTTACTTTATTGTTTTTTGGCAAATCAGTTATCCTAATTGGATAGTATGTGTTTCAGCTGCGCATTTGCAAAGAGCAGTTGTCAAAAGAAGTAATGTTGAAGAACAAGGGCCTGAAACAAAAGGAATCCATTCAGCAAATGCTTCAAACGAAAACTGGCGTGAGTTCCAGCTTTTTATTTATTTTAATTGTTAAAGGGATGCATCCATTTCTTGTTGTCAGTTCTCACTGATTTATGGTCTTTTATTTACTAACTGTGGGCTATATGTTAGGAGCTTGTGCTATCTACTTCGGAATGCTCTAGGTTGCAAGAGAAAAATCTAGCATTGGCTAAAGAGCTTGCCGCTCTGAAGTTGTAAGTGATATTGTAGCGTGGCAACTGCTCATGCCTTCAACATTCTGTTTCATTTTAATTTTTTTTCTTCAGAACTTCTGTTTGATTATTACATTACTTATTTTGGTGTTGTGATTGTTGGGTTATAAGTCACTTTTACGTGAGCCCATGCTCGATTCATGGGCCATTTGGAGATTCGGTCAAAGCACGGATAGGTTCAATTCTAAGACAGAGGATTGCAGTGTTCGTGCGTACAGCGAGTGGCTAAGGGCATTCGTGCTCAAGCACCGTGTGTTGAGTCTAAATGACCACCCGGTGGAGATGCCGAAGGTTGATCAAGTGCTGAGTCTGAAGGCTAACCAGGCAGAGATTCCAAGGACTGTCAGGCACAGAGTACAGGATGTCCAAGTGCCGACCTCTATATAAAAACAACCTTGATGTGTCTTTTTAGGAATATGCGATAGCAAAGAAAAATTGCTTTGCAGTCTCTCAAACCAATGAGTGCCGTTAGAGAGAGAAAGAGAAGAAAAAGAGAGAAGTGGGAGAAGAGGAAGGTTCGAACTTCTGAGTTGAGTTTTAAATCATGTTCCAGACACCACTGACCTTGGGTGTGTTGTTCTCGAAATTGCAAAAAACATTTTGCTAGTCGTGTTTCTACTCTCTCATTTCACACTCATTGTTGCTCTGAACTATCTGCTACAAGGCGTCCAGTTCTTGTATTTATTGAGGGTATGTGTAACCAAACGATTCTGCATAGTGAGTATTTTTCGAACGCATCGTCCTGTAGTTTTTCTCCTTCATTTCAAAGGAAGTTTCCACATAAAATTGTGTCTAGTTCCATTTTGGTGATTGTTGTTTGTATTTGTGTGTTGCTGAACGATTCCTCTTGGATCTGTAAGCTGATCGAGGATCCTTACTATGTTGTCGAAAGTTTCCTCTCAGTTCTGTAAGTGGTCCTAGGATTTTTAGAAGTGGTATTAGAGACAGGTTTGCTTGAATCGATGGAGATTGGGAACAATATGATTTGCTTGAATGGCACAATCTATGATATTTGTCAGAGCAAGATGAAAGACTTGCTGTTTGTTAAAACAATGCATCTTTCGGTGTTTGTTGTGTAAAAGCGTGAGCCGAAGTCTAAGGATGATTGGGCTTTTGAGCCTGAACAAGTTTGTGGTTATATTCGATAGTTTGTGAACGATAATGTATATAATCACATCTTGAATAAGATGAATGCGAAGACACTGTGGGGGAAGCTAGAGACGCTCTATGCTTCTAAAACCGGTAACTACAAATTGTTTCACTTGATACAAATGAGATACAAGGAGGGCACGTCCATTGTCGACCACTTGAACGAGTTTCAACGATGCGAGGACTAGTTGAGTGGCATGGGCATCAAGTTCGAAGACGAGTTGCTGGGCTTGTAGCTATTGGCAACCTTCTGGACTCCTGGGAGATGATACGAATCAATATCGCCAATACTGCTCTAAATGGCATAGTGACTCTGGAAATAGCAAAGGGAGCCGTAATAAATGAGGAGATGAGACGTCATTTGCAAGGGTCCTCTCTGTACTTCGAAGTGTTACCTTTTGAGTCACGGAGAAGAAGTAAAGGACGTGGTCCTAAATCTGGAGAGAAGAACCGAAGCAAGTCTCGATCGATGTATTTGAACCTTGAGTGCCATCACTGCAGGAAGAAGGGACACATCAAGAAGCATTGTTACAGGTGGAAGAGCAAGAATACCAAAGGCAATGAAAAGAAAGTCGACAATGCTCGAGATGAGAAGAGAGCCTTAGTTGTTATTGAAGGTGACCTCTGGTTGGTGTGTAAAGAGGACAAGGTGGTCAATCTGACCAAGCACGAGACCGATTGGGTGGTGGACACTGGTGCATCACTGTCATGTGCGGAGGATATTTTTCGCGTCTTATACTCCTGGTGATTTTGGAGTGTTAAAGTTGGATAACGAAGGGAGATCCCGAATCATTGCCTGTGATGACGTGTGTCTAATTACCAACAATGGGACCAGATTGTTGTTGAGGGACGTATGATATGTCCTGAATATATGGCTGAATTTGATTTCAGCGGGTAGGCTCGACGATGAGGGATTTTGCAACACTTTCAGTGAAGGGGCATGAAAGTTGACTTAAGGATCTCTAGTAGTTGCCCGAATAAAGAAGGTTTCCAACTTATATGTATTGCAAGCTCCCATTGTAGCGGAAGGTGTGCATGTCGTGAGTCGTGAGGAGTAGTCAAACTTGTGGCACCGTCGGCTGAGCCACATGAACGAGAAGGGGCTGAATGGTTTAGCCAAGAAGGACTTCCTTCGGGGTATGAAGGAAGTCAAGTTGAAGACTTATTTTCACTGTATGGCGGGGAAACAACGGTGAGTTTTGTTCCCCGGAAGCTCGTCCGCAAGGAAGGCCAACCTTCTGGAGGTGGTCCACACTAATATATGCGGACCTTTCAAAGTGAAGACACTTCAAGGAACACTGTGCTTTGTAACTTTCATTAACGATTGTTGAAGAAAGTTGTGGGTATATCCACTGAAATTGAAGGATCGTGTCCTTAATGTCTTTGAACACTTTCATGCATTGGTTGAACGGCAAATGGGGAAGAGGTTGAAGTGTATCCGAAGTGATAACAGTGGCGAGTATATCGGAGCGTTTGATGTATGTTGTCAGTCTCACGGCATTCGTCAGCAAAAGATATCACCGAAGACATTGCAATTGAATGGTGTGGCTGAAAGAATGAATGGGACGCTGATGGAAAGAATTTGATGTGTGTTTTCGGAGGCGAAGCTCCCCTGTTCATTTTGGGGGAAGTCTTGAAGGTCGTGGCTCATGTTATCAAGCTATTACCAAGTGGCCCACAGGATGGAGAAGTTCCTAAAAAGGTGTGGTTCGCAAAGGAAGTATTATGCGACAACTTGCATGTGTTTGGGTGCAAAGTTTTTGTTCATATCTCGAAAGACGAGATGACCAAATTGGAGTCAAAATCTAGGCAGTGCATCTTTCTTGACTATGATAAGATGGGTTAGGCTATCGATTTTATAATCTGATTGAGAAGAAGTTTGTTCGCTTGATAGACGTGGTGTTTGTCGAGGACGTGAGAAATGAAAATATCGGCAAAGAGGGCAAGCTTGTTTTCAAGACCAATAGTAGTCAGGTTTGCGATACAAATCTTAAGTTCGTGCGATCGATGCCGGCTTACCCTGAGGTCGGTGGTCAAGGCATTACCGAAGAGGAAGGAGACCGAGAGACTCTTCGGATGCTCGATGGAGATGAGGATGACACTATGCCTCATAATGTTGTTGAACCCGTTGAGACCATCCCAATCCTGAGATTCTCGAAAGATCAAAGAGCTTTTGTCTATCTATCGGCCAATGATTAGGTGTTACTGATGGAGGGGAACATGAAAACTTTGATGAGGTTATAGCAGATAAGTATAAAGCGGAGTGGATGAAAGCTATACAATATGAAATAAATTTATTGCAAGAAAATCACGCATTCGAGCTGACATAGTTGCCGAAGGGAAAGTGAGTGCTAAAGAACAAGTTGGTTTTTCGCCTCAAGGCTGATGAGAATAGTCCACAACTGAGATATAAGACAAGGCTCATTGTAAAAGGTTTTAATTAGTAGAATGGTATCGATTTTGATAAGGTATTTGCTTCGATTGTGAAAATGTCTTTAATCCGAGTGGTGCTTGGATTGGCCATCGTTCTTAACCTGGAAGTGGAACAGTTAGATGTTCGGACGGCACTTCTTCATGGTAACCTTGAGGAGGAAATTTACATGGATAGTCGGAGGGATTTTGAGTTGAGAGGAAGAAACGTTTGATGTGTTGTCTGAAGAAAAGCCTCTATAGGCTACAGCAAGTTTTGAGACATTGGTACAAAAAATTTGAGTCTGTCATAGTGGATCAAAGCTACTGAAAGACTACTTCGAACCATTACATCTTTGTGCAGAGGTTTTTTGAAGACGACTTGGTTTTCTTTTACTCTATGTAGGTGATATGCTCATAGTCAGATGAGATGTCTCCCGGATCAAGGAGTTGAAGCAGTAGCTTGGGAAAGCGAATGATTTGGGGTTGGCAAAGTAGATTCTGGGTGTTAGAATATTTTGCAACCGCAGGACAAGGAGGCTATAGATGTCCCAGGAGACTTACGTTGATAAGGTGTTTCAACACTTCAACATGGAGAAGACTAAGCTGATGAGCACTCCGTTGGCTAATCACTATAAGTTGAGCAACTGGCAATGCCCTTTCTCGGTCGATGAAAAGGCAAGTATGAGAGGCATAACCTACTATTCAGCTGTGGGCAGCCTGATGTATGTTGTGGTGTGTACAAAACCGGACATTGCTCATACTGTTGGCACAGTTAGTCGGCATCTGTCGAATCTCAGTAAGGAGTATTGGTCCGCGGTGAAATGGATACTAAGATATTTCCAATGAACCTCAAAGTTGTGCTTGGGTTTTAGAAGGGACAAGCTGTTTTTGGTGGGATATACTAATACTGATATGGCTGACAATATTGACTCTTAGAAGTCCACCTCGGGATACTTAGTTGTGTTCGCTGGAGGAGCGGTCTCTTGGCAACCGAAATTGCAGAATTGTGTTATTCTGTAGACCACCGAGGCCGAGTTTATTACTGTGACAAAGGAAAGTAAGGATATGCTGTGGATGAAGAAGTTCATCCGAGAGCTCGCCTTCAAGCAGGAGAGATATGTGCTGCTTTGTGATAATCAAAGTGCAATTTATCATGTCAGAAACTTATCATTTCATTCCAGTTTAAAGAACATTGATGTTAGATATCATTGGGTGTAGAATGTCATTGACTCGGAGTTGTTCATACTCGACAGAGTCAGGATCGAGGAGGACATGATGACCAAGGTGCTGCAAAGGGGGGAGCTTGACGTCTGTTGCAATATTGCAAGGATGTCAATGACCGTCCCTACACGGTCAGGAGGGAAAGCTTGTTGGGTTATGGGTCATTTCCGTTTAAAGCTATACCCGTTGATGGGCCGCTCAGAGGTTCAGTTGAGTACACATGTGTTCAATTCTGAGATAGAAGATTGTAGTGTCCGCGCGCACTTTGTCTCCTTGGCAGGTGGCCGAGCGCTCAAGCACCGAGTGCTAAGTCTGAAGGACGATTGGGCGGAGATGTCGAAGGTCAACCGAGTGCCAAGTCCAAAGGGTGACCGGGCAAAAACTCCAGGGACTGTTAGTTATTGAGTACAGGATGCCCAAGGTGTTGCAAAGGGGGAAGCTTGACGTCTGTTGCAATATTGCCAGGATGTTGATGATCATCCCTATACGGTCGGAAGGGGAAGTTTGTTAATTTATAGGTCACTTCTGTTTAGAGCTATACCCGTTTGATGGGCCGTTCAAAGGTTCAGTCGAGTACACATGGGTTAAATTTTGAGATAGAAGATTGCAATATCCGCGCGCGCTTTGTCTGCTTGGTGAGTGGCCGAGGGCATTTGCGCTCAAGCATCGATTGCTAAGCCTGAAGGACAACTGGGCGGAGATGTTGAAGGTCAACCAAGTGCTGAGTCCAAAGGGTGACTGGGCATAAATTTCAAGGATTGTTAGGTGCAAAGTATAGGATGTCCAAAACCTCAGTATAAAAACATCCCTGATGCGTCGTTTTAGGAGGATGCGATAGTAGGGAAAAATTTCTTTGCAGTCTCTCAAATCATTGAACGCCGTCAGAGAGAGAAAGAGAAGAAAAAGAGAAAAAATGAAAAAAAGGAAGATTTGAGCTTCTGAGTTAAGTTCTGAATCGTGTTCCATTTATCACCGATCTTGGGCGTGTTGTTTTTGAAATTGTGAAGAACATTTTGCCAGTCATGTTTCTACTCTCTCACCTCATACTTACTGTTGCTCGGGTCTATTTGCTACAAGGTATCCAGTTATTGTATTTATTGAGGTTCATATAATCAAACGATTCTACATGCTGAATATATTTTAGACACACCGTCTCGTAATTTTTCTTTTTCATTTTAAAGGGAGTTTTCACATAAAATTGTGTCTAGTTCCATTTTTGTGATTGCTGTTTGTATTTGTGCTGCCGAACGATTCCTCTCAAATTTGTAAGTTGACCGAGGATCCCAACTGTGTTGCCAAAAGTTTCCTCTTAGTTCTGTAAGCGGTCCTAGGGTCCTTACAGTGATCGGAGTCTAGGGTTTCTGATTGCAACCTGGAAGAAGATGAGGTTTTGAAGCTTGCTTCGTTAGGCAATGAAGGCAACAGCCAGGATGCATTTGATGTTCTCAAGAAGTCATTAGTTATTTGTAGTAAGTATGCAACACCTTTAGGTTTTTTTTCTCATTTTGAGTGGATTCATAGATTGTTAAATTATTGTTCACTGTGCCGGAGACATTGTTTCTTGATTGGCCTATATTGGTCTTGATTAAAAATTTAAGTAATTGGTCGTATTGTTGTTACTGGTGGACAGTGGTGGTTTGAACTAATTTAAAGTAAATAGTGAAGGCCTAATTACTTATCCCCGGTGGGGGGGGGGGGTTAACATATCTATCTACATAATGTTGACTCATCTGGATAATATAGATATCTTTTCTAGTTTTGCATAAATGGTTAGAATCATCTAAGTGATGCCAACTTTCAAAAAAATGTTTTCCAGTATGTTTGTCTCTCCATATTCATAGAGTGCTCATTTAGACGAAAAAGAAATAAGAGGAACTAGGTTTTTTAAATGTTCTCCTGTCATGTAATGTAGAATCTTCCTCACCCGTAGTGGAATTTCACATCCTAGGGTGTCTGTCCATGGATAAAATCTGGATGGAAGAATACCATCTATTATAGACACATACTTTATGTCATGGATCCTAAAGCATACCTGAACCAAGGACTTATCTGGGGCGGCAATCACTTAAGGCAGGATTCGAGCCCATATATAGTGGCCTTGATTTGCCTCCTGAGTTATTTCCTCCGATGCCTAAGTTAGTATATGCTTGGAAAAACAAGGAAAGGAAAAATATTATCAATTTTTTGAGCCTTGTCGTGGGACTCTTGTCTCTAGGTGGACGATTGTGAGAGGGGTCGAGTGCACCAAATAGGAGGTTTCTCTAAAAAAAAAAATTAAACGCTGTTTATGGAAAGTTGCCAGAGTATGATTCACCGCAAATATCTTCTTTTTTCTTTGCTTTTTGGCTTGATTATTTGAAATCCACTTCACAAGCTCCTCTTTTTTTCTAGTGCACTGCTTCATTGTACGCATTTGTTGCGCTATTGAAGAACATTCATATGAGTGGGCCATTGTCATGCCCTCTTTTTAGTTAAATAAAGCTCTAAATTTTATTCTATATATAGATATTAATCTGGTTGCTTAATCAAAGAAAGATATTGAAAATGGCTTTTTTGTTGTAATTTGAAATAAACCTTTTCTTTACAATATTAAGGAAGGGAATATCCAACTGATTCCTATGGAATATCTAGATATAGTAGCCTCTGGAAATCAGGTCCCCTGCAGCCTAGATGCCGGGAAGTATTCGGTCCTTGTGGTGAAGGGGCTTTAGAACTTGCGCTTGATGAGATCTTTGCTCATGGGGGTGTTGCTCATACTTCCCTCTTAGAGTTTCTGTGATTTTTTTGCACGTTAATTATCACTTTTCAAGAAGTCATGACGACTTGGCGTCATGGATTGAAAGCTCCTCTTCTTTAGAGTGGGGATTTGGAGGATCTGATTAGAGCTAAATAAGGGGGGGGGGGGAGATCACTTTGTGTTTGACTTTGTGTTTGTTCTCCTTTTATGTGTCATATCCTCATAAATGAAGGTTGGTGGGTCATTTATAAGTTAGAGAGTAATATTAGTTGTTGGATAGGGGTTAGTGGCCGATTGGTCGCATATATGAGGATGCGGGGTGCCTATACTTATGCTAAGATTTCCTCTTAACACTGCTGTTCTGTTCCATTGCATATTTTCTGATCAATCTTCTTTGCAAAATTATTAGACGCCTTCTTTGTGTGTCAAGCGGGCTGAGTCTGAATCCTCCCATTGGCCTTTTTGGGAGCCTAATAAATGATGCCTGTGGCTTGATGCTGATGGGAGACTAATGCATGATAGCAGAGGGGGATCATTACACTTATTAGGCTCACCTGCCTAATAAATCATTCGGTAGCTTTTGTTAGTCTAGGTCCAAGGCTCACCCGCACCGAACAAGTCCAACATTACACTTAATGGAGCAAAGGCATCTTGTCTCAGCGAGAATTCGTTGTTGTAAAATTTTGTGAGCTCAAAAGAAATATCAATGGAGGGACACCTTGGTTCTCGCTGTCATGTAGAGAATCATTTGGGAAGTTGTATACATCTTTTCTAAAATCATTCCAATTTATCATTTTAAGTTTTATAAACAAGTAAATACAAATATATCTTGATGTACATTTCCAACCATCGTCTTATACGTATCTAGTCCTATAATTAGATTTTTTTGTCTGCATGGTTTTGAAATACTAAGTCTATTGAACTATATAATGTATTCACATGGGGCTAGTAAAAAGAAATAATACCTCCTGTTAGTGTTTCCATATTTTTTCTTTCAACTTTCAAGCCGTTTTTTGATATGATTCCTCACAAGTTGCAGGAATAGTATCTGTATAACAATGAAATGTTTTAAAATTGCCTTTTCTCCTTAGTGCTTACATGTAGTAGGTGTGAAGAACTCGCACATTGGGTAATATAGTTGCTACATGTATTCATACTTATACTAACATCATCCATTTATCCTTAAATGTATATTATGTCACTAGTGCTTGTTGAGGAATGATTAACCTTTGGATTTAAAATCAAATAGAAGTTTCACAAAGAGACTGGATCATGCTGATTTGTGAAACTATAAGACGCCACATTCTGTAAAGTGATTTTACATGGAATGATTGTATTTGCAACGTGCATTATTAAATCGATTGCCAAGTTCCATATTTTCAATGTAACTTAGGTCAACCTCCCAACGTGCCTTGAAGTAACTCTAGTTTCCAATAATTGTAGATGATCACGAATTTTGCAATTGATGATGATTTATATTTGGGTTTCAGAATCCTGAAAATGGGTTTGCAAATAGATTCTGATCTGATGGTTTTGTAATACTGTGTTTTTTGGTGGAGACACAGCCCACTGTAGATTTAAAGATCATATAGGGCATTTAGGGTTTGTGTCCATGTGGAAGGAAAAAAAAGCTGCTAGTTCTTGGGTTTATTATCCTTTCAGTTTGGGCATGATGTCCTCTTCCAAGGTTTTTGCAGGAATCATGGTTGTTTAGAGTAAGATCTCTCCTTTGTATCATGCACTTGGGTTATGCCTTTTTGGTACCTCATTAACAAGAAGTAGAAAAATGTTATAATGCATCGGTGATGTCATATATTGCTGCGATGCTGTTCATTTCTACTTTCCCATTAATTCATGCAATAGTTGAGCAATCCTGGTATTTTCTCAATGCACATAAAGCAGGGCATGAATAACAGTTCCTGTAATGATTCCTTACTCTCTTAGACTAGATGGGGGGACTAAAAATAATCTCCTACAAGAGCATAAGTCATTGAGAAAACCCAAGTAGCTTTTTTGTTTCACCAATCAAAGATGAAAACCTTTTGGGCTTTGGTAACATGGTGTAACGTGTCCAACACATGAGAATCAACTCTGAACTGTTTCATTGTGCAGGATATTTGATGCTATAGTTAGGCTTTTTGTACTTTTGCCAAAGATAATCATGATGGTCAACTAGTTTGCTTTCATACAGTTACAGTACAGCTTGATTCATTTTCCAAAACGTAGGCACTGATCGATGTGCCAGCAGTGAAAATATTGGTAAAGAATATAAAGCCCAGAGTAAATAGCCCATCAAACTTCATAGCTTAAAAATATGGCAATGTTATTATTTGTCTTTTTTCCTGCTTTCCTTTTTATGTTTTTTGGTGGTGTGACTTGGAAATTTTACTTGAATTGATATCCCGACAAGCAAAACGAAATCAAAGAAGAGGATGGGTATCACTTTGTAGTCAGAAATAATCTGTCATGTTTCCTGCTGACTATCTTGTTCTCCTTCTATTGTTATTGTAATTTTAAATGGCATGTGTTCCTAGGAGTTATAAAGAATTGATGGCCAAGTGCAATAATCTACGTAGAGGAGAGGCTCATTCCCTTAGAAAGCTTGAGAGGGCAGAAGAGAAGATTACAAAGATCAAGGTAACTCTGTTGTACGAGGGTATAGTATGGTTCGGGAATGTTTAAATGTACACAGCCTTACCCCTGTATTGTATGAAAGTTACTTTTGTGGTTCAAACCTGTGACATTCATGTCACAATGAGCTAGCACTGGTGTACCAAAACTCACCCACAAATCATTGCATTCATGGTGAATTGTACTAATATGTTCTGGTTCTTCAATGTGACCATATCAGACGAGTACAAGAACTTGAGGTAGCTATTGAAGCGAAAGACAACGAAGTCTTGAGGATGTTAAAAGGTTCAAAGAAAAGTGTTATTAAGAGCACTAACTATTCATCCATGGTGATTGCTTTTTAAAATGTTTTAAAGAATGCCCATGGTGATTTCTTTTAAAAATTTCCCACGGTTACATGTTTCATAGCAGTCCTATTAGCGTCCTATTTTTTCTAATTTTTTGGCCTTTCTAACACTCTCAACAGTGAATATTTTATCGTGATAATCTAAACGGCCAGAATTAGGACATGAAATCATCTTATGACACTTTACATTTCAAAGTGCTGAAGCTGTGTGCATTATTTTATCTTCTAATGCAGGATGTGTTAGAAGGTGAAGTCTCTGTAAAGAAACGCAAATTGGATGGCAAAACAAATGCTTTGCAATCTCAAAGGTGCTTGCAAATGGAACTCTTCATTGGAAGGGCAAATCATTAATTATATGCTCATCGTGATTGCTGTCTCGTATGAATATTTTGTATTTATGATGAATTTGAGGAGGGTCAATCAGCGTCTAAGGCTTGTGTCATGTTCCCAGTTACTTTGTTGCTGCAATGAAAATGTGATTTTGATATGAGGTTTACCTTTTATAGGAATCTTATATGAGTAATGTTATTTATCTCATCTATTTTATAATATATTTTTTAAACATTTGAAGCTTTTTGTGATTTAAAAAAAAAAGAAAAATTTTGACATGTAGAGAGTAAATTATAGATAAAATATAGGTAAATATAAACATAGATTTAGATCCGGGGCATTCCTTGATTCGGGATATTGAATGAGTTAGTAAACTACTTGATCTATCCAAGAAGTTGAATTGAGGAGGGTCCGATCTTTGTTACTTTAAACTTAAATCCTGCGTAACACAATTAACGAGTAAGGAGTTAGAGGATTGTGAGATTTACTACCTGGTATGTTCTCCGACGTTTAAATTAGAAATTTTTTTATGACGAAGAGAAAGATTGGATGAGTATACGTATGATGGGTGCGTGTAATGGGAGATTAAGTATTAACGGAGGATTTGGATCCGGTGAGTACGCTGGGTTAGGGCATAGTTTGAAGGAGGACTAGGCTTCGGGCTTGAAGGTGGAAGATTAGGTTTCAGTAAGTGCGCTTGATTAGAAAGTGGCTTGAAGACGGATGACTGAGTTTCAATGAGTGCGTTCAACTGATGAACGGTTTAAAGATAGATAATTGAACTACAATAAGTGTTGGCCTGAAGTTGAGACCAAGGGAGCCTATTCTCTCCTTCTTCCTATTCTTCGGCTGAAGCCCGTCCTTCCTTTGAAGTAGGAAGGTATTTGTAGAGAGGGATCTAGTTAGTTGTCGATAGGGTGTTGATGGCGCCGCGATTCTTTGACGCTCTAAAGGATTCGTCTCCTACTTTTTCTGGCAAGTTGTGATTTCTCATGCAGTCCGGATGTGGTAAATTGGTGGTCGCGGCACAATAGTCATAAGGACTTGCTTGCTGAATTGGAACTGCTAGGGGACCCTAACGGGCCGTGCTAGTGGGCCGATCCGAATGGTGGTCTCTTCAACCCATACTCTACTAGGCGAATCTTGGGTTGCATAAACCTGTCGTTGGACTTCTTTTGCCGTCAGGGTGGTCTTCTCCACGGGCGTACTCTAGGATTGCTTTTGGGTTACCGAACCCATTAAGATCATATTTAATGAATTTGAATGTGTGAAAGCCACTAAATTAAATCTTTAAATTAAATTGTG
>JAODPA010108481.1:0-39469 GCA_025585075.1 Nepenthes mirabilis
GAGTCAATTTCTATCAAAGCCTATAACATTTATATTATAATAAAACAACATTACAGGAGAGAATACAACATCAAATATATATATATATAAGGCTTCCCACATATAATCTGAGAAACTGAATTTAAATGTGTTCTTGATCTCAAACCCTTTACCTGGTCTCAATGACTCAAATCTCTCCATCTGTATGAGTAATGAAGTAGAGGAGAAAAGAGGATGAGCACTCCTCTTTCATTTGTCTCTTCACTCCTTCCCTCCTCTTACTTTCACACTCGTTCACCTTCTTTTACCCTAAAAACCCTAATCATATCCCCACCAAAAACAAGTAAAACTATGCAAAATCTATAAGGAAAAACAGAAGGAAAAAAAACTCAAATTGCTTCTGGACTAAGATCGTTTCCCTCAGGCCAACGTGTACTTCGAAACTGCCACGTTAGCCGGGGAAGCTGCCTGTATGTAAACAAACTCGAGGCTCTTCCCGGCCGGCAAGGAGTTGAGCCACAACGGAAAACCGTAAGTGTTGCCAGAGGACAGCAGTGTGAGTCCCCAGAGCGGGCCGTAGAGGCTTGTTATGGTGAGCTTCATATCCCTGAGTGTCTTAGAAGAGTTGTTGGTGACAATGCTGGAGTATCTGTAGTATGTCTTTCCTTCATGGTTCCATGAAGTCGTTGCCCTCTGCTTGATAGCAATTTCAGTAGAAGTGGAAGCTGAAAGGACCAAAAAAAAAAAAAAAAAGGAACCATTTTCTTAGTAATTATATTTATTAAAAAATCAACTGACATAAAAGTTTAGACTGCTAGGAGAAGACATAATAATGATGGTTTTATACTAACACACCCATCATGCAAATGTTTTGTAGAACTCCAAAGAAAAAAAATCATGAGAAAAAAGGAAAAATTTTATTATCTTTGAAAAATGGATATATATATATATATAGGTAAACTAATGAGTCCAAAAATAACAGGTCCATGCCCCTGCATCATAATAATATAAAGGTAGCTACAATCTCGGGCCTACAACCCAATCCCTTAGATATATTGCCACTAATTTTCATTCAAATTTTATATCAAACCACACCATAAACCTTTTAGATCGATTGCACAACCAAAACGAATTCTAATCATATTTTAACACATTTGCACCTGTGGATTAGGCACTGTTTCAGCTCCATATTATGTGATGAGAAATAATTATTGGAATATGAGGGTTTCAGCAATTTAACTTATATCTCAACATGGTTTTAATACCATGTCAAGAAATCAAGATACCCAAAAGCTTAAACTGTCAAATAAAGATCTAAAAAAAGTTATATACTAACAGCCCCAGAAGAATTGCCATTTTATGCTTGAAGTATGGATTAAGCACAAGTTTATTTTGAAACCTGTAATGAGAAATAATTATCTGAATAAAAGGGGTTAAAGATTTCAAATTTGTGACTCAAATATCAGCTATACAACTGATATATCGTAATATTGTCATAATATTGAAAACTATAATATTGCGAAGTAGAATAATAATATATATCGGCCAATATATACATTTACTTACAATATCAAATACTAACAAGTACCTAAATTCCTAGAATAATAATTTTGGGGACTAAAAACTAAAGCAATGAATTGTCATTTAAGAGAGAGTGAGTACCCGGAGCATTAGCTGTTCCGTGATGTGGAACTGCGTTTGCCTTCTTGACCAATGGTTTAGGAGGAGATACCTCAACTGCTCAAGGAACGAAAATTCAGTTTGAGAAACTGTATCAAACTTAATGGATTCAGCCATCAACAAAAACATTATAACAGTCGTGACTATATCAATAGTAGGCAATATGTATCAGTATTGGATATATTAAAAGAAAAATTTTTTAAAAAAATAATAAGTTGACAAAAACGTACTGGTCAATATATTGATTATATCAACCTATATATCAGTCAAATATTAACTGGAATATCACAATAAATTACTAATACGAAAATATATTGCAATGTTGTTACAATATATTATTACATATCGGTCTATATTTGCCTTGATGGACTCATTAGATTGAAAATTTTTGTGCAAGTCTAAAAAATCATGAACACAAACAAAAGATACGGACATAATGTAGACATGCCAATATATTACTTTCTTAAAAATAAGAGCATGACACGTTGGGCAAAAGTTGACTTAAATTCGTAGTCTGTTTATCGAAATAGGAATTTAAGTAACTGACAATGCAACTTTACGATAAATTAGAATAAAACAAATTGATATTTCTGGTTTCGTCATCTTAAATTACAATATGGGCTCTAATTTTCTTCAATTTATATTATGAATCTCTTTTTTTTCAATATTACAAAATAGTCCAACATACCTAAAATGTGTTGGAATCAAAAGACAAATAATAAAATACTCTGAAATGTGTTCGACACTAACATGCCAGAATGAGGAAAGTGTCAATGATTCTTAGGTGCAAGGTGCAACTAATAATAAAATACCCTGAAATAATCCAACTAAAAATTTATATAATCAAATTATTTACCAGGAAGGAGCTGGTTATAGCGACTGTGACCACCACTTAGGCGAGCCAGAACACCTAGAAGAGGGGCATTGTTGTAGGTAGCGGGCTCAGTTTGCTCATAATTGTCTCTCTCGTCTGCAAAGTTGTCATAGGCATCGGGCCCGCCAACAGCAGCACCGATGAGAACATTGGGGTCGCTGGATTTCCGGCTGAACCAGGTGGCATAACCACCTCTGCAGCTGACAAAAGAGGGGTTCACCTTGATGGAAACAATGGAGGAAGCTCGGTGGTGAACTTGCTGGGGATAGTTGCTTCCATATCCAACCATGTAACTTGTTGCTCTTGGGTTGTCTCCAAGAATGTAGTCAACCTATATAACAACAACAAAATCTCAGAACATATGTTTAACCTTGATTATAATGGAATCAAAGTTGTTAGAGCTTTGTTTCTTGCTTTAGGCAAATCTTTGGCAGATATTGGAAAATTGCATGAATTCTGAACATATGTTTAACCTTTGATTATAATGAAAAAAAAGGCAAGAGAGAGAGGTACGAATAAGACAATTTTACTTGAGATTTGGCGAACGCAAGCAGCTCAGATGGGGCGATATTTCCAGCTGAGCACTGCAAGCTTTTTCGGGCGGAAGAAAGATAGTCGGAGTAAACAGTGAGAAGGAACGAAGCACTTGTGACAAACTGCATATTGTTCCAACTCTGCCGGAAAATCAGGCCACCGGGAGTCATCTGAACATTTCTACTGCCCTTCCCAAGGCATGAACACAGGAAGAACTCTGCCTTCTGCTGGTATTTCTCAAACACAGCGGCATACTCACCCGTTTTCCCTTGCATTAGAAACTACAAGAATCAAACACTCTTGATTAGCTGGTTTTTAAATAGCAAAACACAATACTCAAAATAACATTGCCTAGTTACAATTAATGTAAATATCATCCAGCATGTATTGGTATCAAGGCACCCTGATACCGATATTTTCTGATACCACAATAATATCGTGATATGTTACTGTATATGTAATATATTGTGATATATTGGCTGATAATCGAAATTTCATCCGATACAGCCGATATATCAATTGATACGGCCCTATCAGTTTACGATTAATTCTTATAATTTTTTTTTCTTCTACTAAATCCAAAACTGATATGAATTGTCCAATTTATGTATAATACTAATACCAACATTTTCATTCATGCTAGCAACACACATCATGAAAACCAATATAAATTTGACAATCTCAACAACCAAAACAGCCTTGCTTTATTATTATCAAAGATCAAAAAATACTGACATGTGTAAGCCTATGATAAGCATGGATAAAAATATCAGATGGCACCGGATTAAGAAGCTGATATGTTATTATATTAACTGATATGTCATTATCTATCACTTCTCTCTTGGATGTTTAAACCTTTCAAAAAACCTAAATCCACATGTTTTATTTATTATGAAGCATGCATAAGCATAATTGCTTTAGAATAATGTCAATGACCAATAAAGATATTAAGATTAATTTTAATAAAATTGACTAAAATTTTTCAAATGAATAAGTAAATAACAAAGGACTCAATTTTGATGGAATCGTGAGAAAATTTACTTGTGGGATGTATGAGACCGATACTTATGCTGCAATTGGAACTGTGTCAATATAGTTGCAACACATTGTCAATATTGATATTTTCATCAATGGTTATTTGCAATAACCCAGTGTCACTTCTTGACCACTGAAGGCAGGAAACAAGGCATATTTTGTTATTTTTGACAAATGAGGTCCTCAATATAAAATAAGAACATTGGAGCCACTTTCTAGTTTAGAAATAATTAAAAATCTAATCTCATGCTGTCATTTTTCCACTCTCCTTTAAATTTGTTGACTTGCACCTTTCTTCTTTCTAAAAATTTGTTCGGAGAAATGTGTCATTTTTATCGTTAATTTAGTGTAGAATAAGGTAGTCAATCAATCATATTATCATACCTATAAATATACTATAATTTTAGTTAAAAGTATGTCAAACATACCGTGCTTTTATTTTTAGAAAAATAGAATAGGCGTATTGGTGCTGTGTCAATGTCCATGTTTCCTAGGTACTAACCACTGATGGTTAGTAGGTGATATTGTATTTTATTTGGTACAATAAGAACTTCCAAAGCAAAAGGACAGATAAAGAATTTGAGTAGAATCACCTTTGAAACAAGAACTTGAACACCTGCATACTTGACATCCCATCCGAACTCAGTCATGGCCCATCCGGTTCCACCCAAGGAGTCTCCATTGTTGCCAAGGTAGCTCAAGTAGTACCCATTGTTGGTTGCCTTGTACAACCATGCAGCAGCCCACAGCAACTCATCCTACACAATGCCAAAGCTAATGAAACCAAAAACATAAATGACCCCCAAAAGAAAAGTTATTTAAGACCCAGAATTTTTTCAGCTGCCTATAGTTTCAGACCCATATTATATGTGGGTTCAATGCCAGGAAACAGATTTGAGACAGTGGGTACAAATACTAAACAACCTCCGTGCAGTGGCAAGAGGATAAGATTTCATACATTTGACTCGTCCCAAATATCACGATATAAGAGCTTTGTGCATTAGACATTTTTTTCTATTACATGTTGTAGATGTTTGATTTGGATGGGGTTATCACAAAGGAAAAATGCTCTCTAATAATAGCAGAGATGCAACACTCATAATCATTCATAATCACTCATTGATTATCTAAGCAAGGCTTATGATCAAGGGCAATTCCATGGGTAAAGCACCAATCCAACATCCTTAACTATAAATCTTGGTTATCAATTTTTTTGGTTATTACTTATAGGGTCAAGCTAGGAATCCAAGTGTTCTGGGGCTGAAGGAAGAATTAAGCACCAATTACAGTTTGCATCGAGAGATAAATGTTATAAAATTGCTGCTTTAGAAATCAAAAACCCATGACCACATGATCACCTAGGCACTGATACCGTGTTAGTAAACGGATGACCCTAAACACTTAAGCTGTTAATCAAGGCTCAAGAATAGATTTTATACCAAATAATATAGAAGTAAAGTTACATACATCATATCCACTGACTGATTTGTAGTACTTTTGTGCCACCGTTATGCTGCTATCATATTTGCCCCGATACTTGTCCGCAAACTCAAACAGCTGTAGAACAGAAGCAAATACAGGCAGGTCAATATACCATTTAAGATAAACAATTAATGTGAGAACTTGAAATGGACATATTCATAAGGGTTAGTTTGTACAATTTATATGATTAATAATACATGGGCCACACTACATACACCTGCAAGACATTATCAGTTTGATATTTTATCTATTTATTTATTTAGTACAGATTATGATATTTTTCTATTACATGAGTCCCACATAATATTTTCTCTTTTAGAATAAAAGTAGTCCCACATCATAATCACATCAATCGCTTTGGTCAGATCAGAAAATGTCATGGAATGACATTGAAAGAGAAAGGTACCATCTCTAAATCTTAACTACCGATTTTTTTTTTTTAATAGATAGTTATAGTTTAATAATTTTAAAATAATTAATTTTTAATTTTTTAAAAATAATGAATTTATTACTATCTATTTTCAAATGAACAGGTAAGAAAGAGAGAAGGAAAGGNTAAAAAAAATATATCTGAAAATATAAATCGTTTTAATTAGACATGTTATTTATCGTATTAATTATACTAACGGTTAAAAAAATCTCCGCCTGACTCCTAGCAGGAGCAGGGGCATTGCTGGCGACGGAGCACCGGCGACATTGTACAGTCAAATTACGAATCAAAACAACCACCCGCGACCCTAATGGGCGGCAAGACGGCGGCGGACAGCAGAGCTGCAAGACGAGACATAGAGAATGGTGTTTTGCGTATGAACCTGACGGGCATGAGCGACGAGCTCCTTAGAGTAGGCTGGGTTTGACCGGCGGAAGACAATGGCCGCTGCGGCCATAGCGGCGGCGGTTTCACCTGCGAGGTCTGACCCCGGCCTGCTCGGATCGATCTTGTAAGCCGTCCGATCTGTCGTCATATCCTCCGGTCGCTGCCAACAGTAGTGATCGGAATTCCCATCTCCCACCTAAAATCAGATCAAAAATCCACTTTAATTAAAATAAAGATCTCCCATCTCGCACTTTAATGTCTGTTCACAGTGCTTGTCTATTGAATGAAATTAAAAAATACCATAATATTTCTTTCAAAACAATAAATTTCAGTATAAAATATGCGCGAGAACAAAGGTAAGAATATTTTAAAATTTTAAATATAGAAAAATTATGATTATTTTTATCATTTTCCTATGATTCTAACGAGTCCAAGAAAATTGCAAATTTCTTTTTTTTTTTCTGATTAGTGCTAAATATTAAAAATTCTTACCATGTAATTAATGCTTCCTTTGTTATTTTTCATTTAATTAAACTGATTTTTTTAATTATCCTAATACATACTGATATTTTAAATAGAGAAGAACAGGGTACTCTGTTTTTAGTTCAACGACAACTTACCAAACAGATTGTCTCTGTTTTTGCAGCCTTCAACTATCAAATTGCACTTATACCAGAAATTTCGTTTCGTGTGCGGTAAGTTATGAAGGAAGAGTTAAGCAGCCTTGCATAAGTCACAAATGTTGACTACCACTAACAGTATGAATTCCCTTAAATAGAAAGCAAAATTGACCACCAGTAGACAAACAAGGGGGTTCTTTTTTAATTTAATCCTCTCGATATGATTAGAAATTCATTAGAACAAGTTGATCATAATAACGAAGTAAGGCGTTAGATTATCTTAGAATCTTATCGGTCTAAAACGAGGGAGAGGAAGAAGAGGGTACTTCTCCATATAGAACATAGGGCTCCGGATGAGCTTTAATAAAGTAATCGGTGCCCCATTTGACAGCCTCCATAGCATGGCCAAGCTCTCCATGAGCAGCCATTTGCCTTCCGTACTCGATTATGCTCCAGGAAATCATTGTGATGGTGAATGCCATCGGAAGCCCGAACTTCACATTATCGCCGGCATCGTAGTATCCTCCGACCAGATCCACCTGCAAAATTTCCCACAACAAATTTGACCCGCCATTCTTACTCCACAAATATGTACGTCGTTTGACATTTTCAGAGAGAGAAAAATTAAGGTTAGCAGAACAATCCTACTACTATTTCTTGAATATGAGTGAAAAAAATCAACACCACAATGACAGTGATTAACACCCATTCGGCCATTTTTAGCTTGAACTAGTGGTATTTCTTGAAATTAAGTGAAGAAATCAAGGAAACATTGACGATTTTGCTTGGAAATTAGAGGTATGTTGTACAGAAGGATTTACCCCACTGGTTTTGCCATCGTTCAAGCCAGAATTAGATCTCCAAGTGACCCTCTGGTTGCTAGGAAGGTAACCAGATCTCTGGGCTTCATAGAAGAGAATGCCCTTAGATAAAGCTTGGCCATAGTCATGGCCAGCGATTGCAAGACGAAAACAGAAAAACAGAAACAGGGAAGCCATTGAAACGGGTCTTCTCACAAGCTTCTCCATATCTAAAAATTTACAAAATACTTGTAAGGGGTGATATTTTTAATTTTTCTTTCAAATCCCAGATGCAAAAGCACAAGAAACCAAAGAGAAATTTAGATCTGCACTGCGTATACTGCAGATTCAAAATGGCAATGTTGGTTCTGGGTTTGTCATCTAAAAAATTCTGATAAACCCACCAAGAATTGCAGAAGAAAATGGACGGAAGGAATAAGAGAAAATGAGGAACTGGAAAGTGAGGATGGTGTGAAGGAGCCGACGGCCTATATAGGAAAAGAGGTCAGAGAAAGGTTGCCGATAGTACAGAAAAGAAGCAGAGATTATTAAATCAAGGTGATTTATTTTATTATTTAATTTTATATTTTTAATTTTTTTTGGAGGGTATTTTAATTTTAAAAGGTCTGAAAATANAGCCCCCAGCCCATTGATGTACTTAGTTTATTTTCTCCTTTGCACATGTATTCTTTGTACACTTATGAAATAAAGAAGCCTTTTGCTGAATCTCTTGTTGCACTTCTTTCTTCTTTGCCTTCGTGTTTGTTGAGTCTTTTCGACCCCTTGGGCCGCTCGGTCGATCCCGAGTTTTATTGCCTGACCTCTTGGGTCCGACCGCTGGGGCCGCTCGGGTTGGCGCCCAAGTTTTATTGCCTGACCTCTTGGGTCCGACCGCTGGGGCCGCTCGGGTTGGCGCCCAAGTTTTATTTTGACTGCCTCGTCCCTACTGGTAGTACTTTTTGAGGTGTGCTGCATTCCATGTACGAGGGATTAGCCCACCTTCTTGGGTCCGTAGCTTGTACGCCCCGTTTTGAAGTACTGCTGAGACCAGGAAGGGTCCTTCCCAATTCGGAGAGAGCTTGTTTCGGCCGGCATTCTTTCCTGTTGCTGCTATGCTTCTTAGCACCAAGTCTCCGACTTCGAACTGCCGCGCTTTTACCTTCTTGTTGTAATAGCGGGCCACTCGGCTTTGGTACATCGCCACACAAAGTTGTGCTTTGTTTCGGGCTTCCTCAAGCAAGTCTAGGTGCTCTCGGAGCCGGCGGTCATTGACGCTCGGGTCGAAGTGTTCTACTCGGAGGCTTGGAAGGCCCACTTCCAGTGGTATGACAGCCTCGACCCCGTAGCACAGGCTGAACGGGGTCTCTCTCGTAGGCTCCCTTGCTGTTGTCCTGTACGCCCAGAGGATGGATGGCAGCTCGTCCACCCATGAGCCCCCGGAGTCTAGCAGCTTGGTCTTGAGCCCATGCAAGATGGTCCTGTTCGTGACCTCTACTTGGCCGTTGGCCTGAGGATATGCCACAGAAGTGTGAATTAAATTAATTCTAAGGCTAGTACAATACCTGGTAAACTGTCTGCCGGTGAACTGTGTCCCATTATCTGTGATGATGCACTCGGGCACTCCAAATCTGCAAACGATACTCTGCCGTAGGAACTCGGTCGCGTTCCGCTCGGTTATTTTTGCCAATGGCACTGCTTCCACCCACTTGGTGAAGTAGTCTATCCCAACGATCAGGAACTTTCTTTGAGCGGACGCAAGGGGGAATGGTCCGAGGATGTCAAGCCCCCATTGTGCAAAGGGCCATGGAGACTGCAGTGCTTGAAGCTCCACGTGAGGCTGGTGGCTTTTGTTGCCGTGGACCTGGCAATTCTCACACTTGCGCACAAAGTCCATGGCATCGCTTCTCATCGTTGGCCAATAATACCCTTGCCGCATAATTTTGAACGCTAGGTTCTTACCCCCAATATGAGATCCACAGATTCCCAGATGCACCTCCTGAAGTGCGTACTCTGCCTCCTCGGGGTTCAGACACTTCAAATAGGGGGCCGAGTACCCCCGGCGATACAGTCGGTCGTCAATGACGGTGTACCAGCCCGCGGACTTTCTCACCTTCTTGGCTTCTTCGGGGTCCTCGGGCAAAACCCCACTGGTGAGGTATCTCAAGTAGGCGGTCATCCAAGTGTCATTCCCGGACACCTGCATGACCTCGGCCTCTGGCTCTTCTATGGAGGGTCGCTCCAGAATTTCTCTCATCCCTTTATCATACTGCCCTAGATCTCGGGCCGCTGCTGCCTTTGCCAAAGTGTCTGCCTTCTCGTTTTCTTCCCTTAGAATGTGCACAAATTTGATCTTCTCGAAATGCAAGGCCAACTCCTTCGCTTTTGCGAGGTACTTGGAAAGCTGAGTGCTGCTGACTTCGAAGTTTCCGAGGACCTGGTTGACAACCAGCTCGGAGTCACTATAGACCACGAGGCTCTTGGCCGAGCACTCCTTTGCCAGCCGCAGTCCTGTGAGCAGGGCCTCGTACTCTGCTACGTTGTTTGTGGCTGGGAACCCCAAGGTTACCGAGTACTTTATCTCGGATCCCATGGGAGTTCTCAGGACGACTCCAGCCCCGCATCCATCCTTCATGGAGGATCCATCTACGTGCAAGGTCCACGCCGGAGTGGACTCTACTTCTTCAACCCCCGTTGCTTCTACAATGTCCTCGTCTTGAAGTGCCGTTGTTTCTACCATAAAGTCCGCAAGGGCCTGGCCTTTTATGGCCGGCCGGGGCCGGAACTCGATGTCGAACTCACCGAGCTCGATTGCCCATTTGATCAATCGCCCGGAGACCTCGGGCTTTTGCAGAACTGTCCTGAGCGGCTGGTCGGTCAACACCACGATCTTGTGAGCCTGGAAATAAGGTCTCAGCTTTCTAGCCGAGTACACCAGTGTTAACGCGGCCTTTTCGGCATGTGGATACCGGGTCTCTGAGTCAGCCAACGTCTTGCTGACGTAATACACCGGCTGCTGACCTCCTTGGTGCTGCCTCACTAGGACCGACCCTAGGGCACGGTCGGTCACCGATAGGTACAAATAGAGTTCCTCTCCTGGTAGTGGGGAGGCCAGGAGAGGAGGATTGGCCAAGTACGCCTTGAGCCCCTGGAAGGCTTCTTCGCACTCATTGCTCCAGCGAAGGCCTTGGGTCTTCGGTCCCCTGAGTGCCTTGAAAAATGGCAGATGCTTCTCCGCTGATTTGGCCAGGAAACGGGAGAGGGCAGCCACTCGTCCCGTAAGCCTCTGGACATCCTTCACAGTCCGAGGGGACTTCATGTCCAGGATGGCCTGGATCTTTTCCGGGTTTGCCTCGATTCCACGTTGGGACACTATGAAACCGAGGAACTTCCCGGACGACACCCCAAAGGTGCACTTGCTGGGGTTCAGCTTCATTCCGTGCGCTCTAAGCACTCGGAAGGTCTCTGCTAAGTCTTCGACGTGACCTCCAGCAATGGTGCTCTTGACGAGCATGTCGTCAACGTAGACTTCCACGTTCCTGCCAATCTGGCTTTCGAAGATCTTGTTGACCAGCCGCTGGTATGTTGCCCCGGCGTTCTTGAGTCCGAAGGGCATCACCTTGTAGCAGTATGTGCCCTGGTCGGTCATGAACGCCGTGTGCTCCTCGTCCTCTGCATGCATCTTGATCTGGTTGTATCCGGAGTACGCGTCCATGAAACTAAGCAGCTCGTAGCCGCTGGTCGAGTCCACCAGTCGGTCCACCCTGGGGAGTGGGAAGCTATCCTTCGGACAGGCCTTGTTGAGGTCGGTGAAGTCCACGCACATCCTCCATTTTCCGCTGCTTTTCTTTACCATGACTACGTTGGAGAGCCAGTCCGGGTACTGCACCTCCCGGATGAATCCAGCGTCCAGGAGCTTCTTCACTTCTTCTCGGATAGCTATCAGCTTTTCCGTTGAATAGTTCCTGCGCTTTTGTCTAACAGGCTTGTGGTGGGGATCCACACCCAGCCTGTGAGTTATGGTTTCGGGGGAAATCCCCGGCATGTCCGCTGGGGACCAAGCAAAGATGTCCGAATTCTCCCTTAGGAGCGTCGTAAGGCTTTCTCGGACGGACTCGGTGAGAGAGCTTCCTATCTGGACGCACCTCTCAGGGTCCTCGGGATCCAATCGGATCCGATCGGTAGGCTCACCAGCCTGTGCTTGTTGGAGAGTCGTCTCGTCCCTGAGGTCGAGATCTTCCATTGGTTGGGGAAGGGGGGTTCGTGTGACCTGTGACAGGTAACACGTCCTCCCCACGGACTGCTCGCCCAAGACTTCCCCGACGCCAAATGGAGTTGGAAATTTCATCTTGAGGTGCGGGATGGAGGTCACGGCTCCAAAAGTGGTCAGACAGGGACGTCCGAGGATCGCATTATAAACGGACGGGAGGTCCACCACCAGGAAGGTGAGGACCTTTGACGCAGTCCTCGGATACGTCCCCAAGGTGACCTCCAGCTGTACAATGCCCTGAACGGGGACTGGCTCGTTATCGAGTCCGTACAGCGGCCCCTCTGGGGCCTTCATTTGGTCTCTTTTTAATCCTAACTTATAGTAGGCGTCGAGATAAAGCAAATTCCTTGAACTTCCATTATCAACAAATACACGTTTCAGATGGAAGTCGTTCGTCCCATCTGAAACGAGTGCAGTTACAACCAAAGGGTCAGAGTGGGGGGAAGTTACATGAGACATGTCGTCCTTACCAAAGTAGATGACTTCGTCCTCGGGACTGGTCCGAGGTCTCTTTGACGCTCCATGCTCTCGGCCTCCATCTCTTGCCGGCCGTGTGGACACCATGTTTATAACTCCGGCCGCCACCCTGTTCCTCGGAGGATCTGCTTCTGTCACGAACTTTTCCCCTCGAATTTGCATCAGCACGTTTGTCCGCGTGTCGTTCAAGGGAGTGAGACGTGTTGGGGGAACGTCTCTACGTGTGTGCATCTCGGGCTTGTGGTGCTTTTGATGCCTTGCCACGAACGGGGGACTGCGATAGTCCCCGGCCTTCCTCTTCACTTCCTCCGGCCTCGAGCGGTAGTCCTCGCTCCTTGCTGGGCGTTTTGCTTCGTTAGCCTCCTCTGCCGCAATATAGGCCCTTGCTATGGACTCGGCCTCTTCAAAAGTACGGGGGCCCTTATGGATAAGGTGCTTGAAGAAGGAACCCCCCTCGAGGCCAGACAGGAAGGCGTTCAGCTTCACGCCATCAGACAGCTTGGGGATCTGTCTGGCCTCGGACACAAACCTGGCCAGGAAGCTTCTCAGGCTCTCCCTGGCTTCCTGCTTCACGCGGGTGAGATGCCATGGTTGCTTCTCTACCCGTCTGCTGGAGGCGAACTGGGACAGGAACGCTGTCGCCAGTTCGCCGAAGGTGTTAATGGAGCCCGCGGGCATCCCATAAAACCAAACTCTGGCGTCCCCTTTCAATGTTAAGGGGAAGCACTGGCACATTGCCGTCTCATCAAGCCCCTGAAGGCTTAAGTGCTCCCGAAACATATTCAGGTGGTCCATGGGGTCGGCACTTCCGTCGTATGCCTCTAGGCTGGGCATTTTAAACTTCGAGGGGAGCGCCCTCGACTTGACGTTCGCCGTGAATGGTGATTGCGGGACGCTCGCCCCGCTGCTTTCTCCAAAGACTCGGTTCCATACCTTCTCGAGTTTTTCCTCCACCGGAGGTGGAGCAGTTGCCCTTCTGGCGTCCAGAAGGTGTCTTAGTTCTTCGGGCTGCTGGTGGGTCCCCCTGGATCTCTGCGGGGACCCACGTACGTTGACCACCTCCCGAGCGCGATGCTCCTGGCTGCCTTGGGATCGGGGGCCTCGGCGCTCCTCTGGCCCGCGAGGTCCTCTGCCGCTTGAGGCGACCTCAGTCCTATGCAAGTCTCTCTGGGTGGGCACTTCATTGCGCCGCTCGTGCCTTCCACCCCTGCTCCGCGAGATCTCCGCCTGAGATCCCCTGGAAGGAGCTTCCCGCTCCTTTTTGTCTGCTCGGGCGCAGAAGGCCGTGAAGGCCTTGGTCATGTCGTCCACCTTCGCCGCCAACCCTCTAACTACAGGGTCGGGGTGGTTCTCAATGCCAACGCAAGCGTTAGGGGCATCGATCTGCTGCTGCTGAGCCGCAGCTCTTTCCGGAACGCTCGCTTGAGCTCTGGTGCTTACCATTTTTGCGTTCTTTTGGTGTTTTTTTCTGTGAGTGTTGCTTGAATGTTTGGTTAAAGTGTGATGAGGATGAGAAGTTGGCTTTTAGTCCTCCTTCCCACAGACGGCGCCAATGTTGCGTTACGGATTTTCGGGTCCGAGCAACACAAATGAGATGATGATTGAGTGAGAGAGAAGAGAGATTGAACACAGTATTTTTACGTGGAAACCTTCTCTTGAATGAGAAGGGAAAACCACGAGGCCTGGCCTGGAAAATATTTCACTAAGTTTGTTGTTGCTGTTTACAAAGTGGTGTCCGAGAACAATGGACGAGCGTTTTTGCCTTTGCTTTTGAATGCTTTGCTTTTCTCTTTTTTTTTTGCTTAAGGAAAAATCCTCCCCTATCTGATGCCCCAAGTGGGGTATTTATAGGAGAGAATGTTACCGTTGGCTGCTAGGTGCCAGGCTGGCCACCTACTCTCCTGACACATCTCTGCTGTGTCAGGTTTGTTATCGTGAATGGGCAACTTTTGGCCGCCTGAGCCGTTTCGTGCCGTATTTGCCAGGAATGTCAGACTGCTGTGTCAGTTCTGGCGGTGGTGGCGTGTTGCAGACTTTATGCGTCTTTTGGACGTTTATGAAGCTGAGCTGGCATTCTCGGACGTCTTGAAGAGTCCTCGTAATGATTGGAACTGTGACCTTTGGATAAGTCATCGTGCTTTTACTGGGTCCGCGGACTTAAAAGCTTGATGAGGGTTCTCGGGCTTCAAATCCCTCGGACGTTCCCGCACTGCTATTCCGAGATATTCTCTCGGACAGCTGTGAACAATCTCGGACTCTGATACACTTATCTTCCCGGGTCAAGTACTTATCCTTTTTACCCGGTGGATTGGGGACCCTGGGTTCAGTACCCAACATTAGCCCCCCATGTCCAAGGGTCCGAGATCTCCGACCGTTGGGCATGTTCTTCTGAGGCTTCCTGAGATGTCTTTTTTCTTGTGAATGCTAGTCCGCGAACATGATGATTGTCCGAGGATTCCTTCTGCTGATGAAGACTTAGATCAGAATTTGTTTGGAGGCACGTTTAAGTCCTCGTAACTTCTGGAGACTTCCTCTTGGTCCGCGGACTTCATCGTCTGATAACTTTGTTATTGTCCGAGTTAAGGGATTACCTCAACTCCAAAAGATCAGCAAACGCCGCTCGCGCCAATCCACGAGTGGACAAAATATGGAACCGTGTATTCCAAGATGAAGAGCGCGCCATCGACTTGGACCAATCTCCTTTCATAGCGGAGATCCTGAACCGTCTACTGCCTACGAAGTTCAAGATACCTCCCCTTGACTCATACGATGGGAGTAGTGATCCGGTTGACCACCTGGATCACTTTCGCATCCATCTGAGTCTACAAGGGCTAGAAGACTCAGTGATGTGCCGCTACTTTTCGCTCACGCTGAAAGGAGATGCCCAAATCTGGTTCCATCACCTCCCTTTAGGCACCATTAGCAGCTTTCGTAAGCTCATAGATCTCTTCCTGGCTCAGTATGTCTTGAGCCGACCGGAAGAGAAGCAGCCGTGACATCTCTCCCACATCAAGCAGAAATCGGGAGAGAACCCACGGCATTTCCCAAATCGTTTTGTGGCTGAAGCCAGAAGGATTCCCAGGATCACAGATGAGATGAAATTGGGCAGTTTCATCTGGGCATTAACTTACGGTGACTTTTTCAAGCACCTGGCCCACAAAAATCGTCAAACTTTCCGAGAGGCGGAATCCATCACCAGGGCCTACGCTGCAGTAGAAGAGGCCAACGAGGTAAAATGTCCAGAACGGACGGATCAGCCTCGGCCGTTCCCTAGTGAAGGAAAGAGAAAGTACAACGGCGGAGAACACTCCCGCCAGAAACAATGCTGGACTGGGCCCCCAGAATACAGAGACTACGTGCCCACCAGTGTCACAGCTCTGATAGACATGTGCTCAAACGTCCTCATGTAGATCCGTGGAGAGAAATTCCTAAAGTGGCCAAAACCGCTGAAGAAGGACTCTAGAAACCAGTCAAAGTACTGTGACTTCCATCGCTCTACTGGTCATTCAACTGAGGACTGTAAGACGCTGCAAAGGGAGATCGAGGATCTGATTCGCAGAGGCCACCTCACGAAATTTGTCAGAGGTCCTCGACAAAGCTCTAGAGCGGTTGGTGAAGAGGGGCAGGAGCAGACTCCACCCCAGAACCGGGTTGCAGCAGGGGTGGTTAATATGATTACCACCCGACCTGCTAAAAACCCATCTGGCAGCGAGGAACAGCAGACTGGGAGTAAGAAATAGCACACGGCAGATAATATTATCAGCTTTAGCGATGATGGCTTACCACATGTAGTGTCCCCCCATGCTGATCCCCTCGTTGTATCCACACTCGTTTCAGACTGTAGTGTAGACTACCAACTGAAGCGAGTGTTTATTGATAATAGTAGTTTAAAAGATTTGCTTTACTTAGATACTTTTTTGAGGTTAGGATTAAAAAAGAATCAACTAAAAACTGTCGAAGGCTCATTATACGGCCTCGACAACGAGCCTGTGCACGTCCAAGGGACCGTCCAGTTGGAGGTCACCTTGGGCACGTATCCAAAGACAGCAAGTCGCACTCTCACCTTCCTGGTGGTCGACCTACCTTCAGTATATAACGCTATACTGGGCAGACCCTGCTTAACAGCGTTCGGGGTGGTTACTTCAATTTCGTACCTTAAAATAAAGTTTCCAACGCCCTACGGTACGGTGGAGGTACTGGGCGACCAAGTTATTGGGCGAACCTGTTACATGTCCCAAATTTTTCTAAGCGGCAGTGCTAAATCGATTGGGAAACTTGACCACAGAGATGAGACTACCCTTCAGCAAGCGCAGTCCGGTGAAGCCACCGATCTAATCCCACTAGACCCGGAGAATCCGGAGAAGTGTGTACAGATTGGCGGCTCACTCACCTAACCACTGCGCGATGAGCTGATTGCATTCCTATGAATGAACGCTGACTTTTTTGCTTGGACTCTGGCAGACATGCCTAGAATCCCGACAGAAGTGATAGTCCACAGGCTAGGACTTGACTACTGTCGAAAACCCGTTAGGTAGAAGCGGAGGAACTACTCCATCGAAAAACTGATCGCCACCCGAGAGGAGGTGAAGAAGTTGCTGGACGCAGGCTTCATTAGAGAAGTCTAATATCTAGACTGGCTCTCTAATGTCATTTTAGTAAAGAAAAGCAACGAAAAATGGAGGATTTGCGTCGATTTTACCGACGTCAATAAGGCCTGTCCAAAGGACAGTTTTTCCTTGCCCAGGATTGACCTGCTGGTTGATTCCACAGGCGGACATGAGCTGTTAAGCTTCATGGACGCCTATTCGGGTTACAACCAGATCCGGATGAGTCCAGAAGACGAGGAATACACCTCGTTCATGACCGATCAGGGCACCTACTGCTACAAAGTGATACCTTTTGGACTCAAAAAAGTTGGAGCAACTTACCAGCGCTTGGTTAACAAGATATTTAAAAAACAGATTGGTCGCAACATGGAGGTCTACGTCGACGACATGCCCGTTGAGAGCAGGGTCATTGGCGACCACATCCGCGACCTAAAAAAGTCGTTCGAAGTGCTCCGTAAGCATCACATGAAGCTGAACCCAACTAAGTGTGTCTTCGGAGTGGCTTCTGGCAAATTCTTGGGTTTCATCGTCTCCCAACGAGGGATAGAGGCAAACCTAGAGAAAATCAAGGCGCTCGCCGACATGGCGCCGCCGTGAAACGTAAAGGATGTCCAGCGACTAACTGGACGGCTGGCAGCACTGTCCCGCTTCCTTGCGAAATCTGGCGACAAGTACTAGCCCTTCTTCAAGGCCCTTAGAGGAACAAAGTTCAACCGGTTCCAATGGACAACAGACTACCAAACTGCTTTCGAGGAATTGAAACAGTATCTAGCCAGCCCGCCATTGTTGGTGTCACCTAAGGGCAGAAAAGAGTTGTATCTCTACTTAGCGGTGTCGGAAACATCGCTCAGTTCTGTCCTCGTGCGTCAGGATTCAGACGCTCAACGGCCGGTCTACTCCGTAAGTAAAACATTGATCGGTCCAGAGACCCGATACTCGCGGGCAGAAAAGTTGGCCTTGGTGCTAATATTCTCTGCGCGAAAGCTAAGACCCTATTTTCAGGCCCACCGAATAGTGCTCCTCACGGACCAACCTCTGAAACCATACTCCAGAAACCCGATGTTTTCGGATGGTTAGTTAAATGGGCTATTGAGTTGGGCGAGTTCGACATCGAGTTCCAGCCCAGGCCTGTTGTAAAGGTATAGACGCTGGCTGACTTCATCGTCGAGACTACAACCCCAGTTCTCAAAGAACAGCCCGAAGAAAATGCGGAACTGCCTATCGGAGTTTCGGAATGGATGCTCCACGTAGACAGATTGTCTATTGACACGGGCAGTGGTGCTGGAGTTGTCCTTACAACTCCCGACGGGTTTGAGGTAAAATACTCCCTCAGACTCGACTTCTCGGCAACCAACAACGTTGCCGAGCATGAAGCCTTACTAGCCGGCTTACGATTAGCCAAAGAGTGCTCTGCTAGAAGACTGGCGATTTATAGTGACTCAGAGCTAATCGTTAACCAGGTTAACGGGTGCTTCGAGGCAAACAACCCTCTCTTGGCCAAGTACTTGGCAAAAGTGAGGGAGGTCGTCCAGGGTTTTGACAAACTAACCCTGGTTCACGTTCCTCGAACTGAAAACTGGAAGGCAGACCAGCTGGCAAAAGCCGCTACAGCCGAAAACCCAGAACAGTATTCGAGGGACATGCGGGAGATCTTGAATGCTCCCAACATAGAGAAGCAAGAGGCATGCAGATTTTCGAAACAGAAAACTGGATGACACCTTTCCTTAACTACCTAGCAGACGGATCATTGCCAGATGATGTGAAAAAAGCCAAACGGTTCAAGAAGACAGCCGGCTGGTACGCTGTGGTTGATGGACGGCTGTATCGCCATTGTTACTCAACCCCATACCTCCGCTGTCTAACTCCTGAGGAGGCGGACTACGCCTTAGGCGAAGTCTACCTCGGGATCTGCAGGTCACACATTGGTGGAAAGAACTTGGCCTTCAAGGTCATGCGCCAAGGCTATTACTGGCCCTCAATGAAAAAAGACGCGTTGGAATTTGTAAAGAAGTGTAAGAGCTACCAGCTTCACAGCAACCTTCACCGCCAGCCAACCGCGAATCTAAAGGCCCCTTGGCCATTCGTACAATGGGGGCTTTATCTTCTCGACCCGTTTTCCATTTCCACGGGGTAAAAAAAATTCATCATCGTGGGCATCTACTATTTCACCAAGTGGGTCAAAGCTCTCACTAGCAAAGATAATAGAGCACAACGCCCTGGAATTCCTCCGCCAGAACATCGTTTGTAGATTCGGCGTCCCCGAGGTCGTCGTGACCGACAACGGGACCCAGTTCTCAGAAAAACGCTTCACCAAGTATTGCACCAGCCGTGGCATTAAGCTGGTCCACACTTTGGTAGCATACCCCAAGCAAACAGACAGGTGAAGGTTACAAACCGTACGCTACTCCACGGGTTAAAGACTAAGTTGGAGGACGCCCGAAGCTCCTGGGCTGACGAGCTTCCATCCGTCCTCTGGTCTTATCAGACAACCCCAAAGGAACCAACGTACGAGACGCCCTTCAGTCTCTGTTACGAGACTGAGGTGGTAATCCCGGTCAAAATCGGGCTTCCAAGTCTCAGGGTGGAGTCCTTTGACCCACGAACTAACTCCCAAAAAATCAGGGAACACTTAGACTTGTTAGAAGAAGCCCATGACGCTGCCAGAGTGCGGACAATGGCCTACCAATATCCGATCGCCCGATACTGCAACAAAAAAGTTAAGGCGCGACAATTCGATGTGAGGGACCTGGTCTTGCGAGGTGTCAAGGCCACAGGCAAGCTGGCCGGCTGCAACAAGCTGTCCCCTAACTTGGAAGGGTCTTTCCTCGTCTCCGTCGTACCACAAAACGGAGCTTACAAACTCCGAGCCCAGGACGAGAAATTGGTTCCACGAACGTGGAACGCAACCCACCTCCAGTGCTACTTCCAGTAGCATACATAGGTATGTAACTGCATTATTGTTTGCATTTGCCTGCTTGTTTTCAATCTACAAAAAATAAGTGTTTACTTAGCATCCCTCCTATATGTGTGTGCATGTGTTTTCTTTGTAGGTTACCCGACTTAGATTGCCCCTAAGTCGGGAGGGTCTTCACCCTCTCGTTAAACCCTGGTCATCTAGGTGGCCAAAAGCGGTTAAACTTGAACCTCGGTCATCCGAGCGGCTCGTTAGCCGTCGTATTTAAACCCTGGTCATCCAGGTGGCTCATGAGCGGTCTAAACCCTGGTCATCTAGGTGACCCATGAGCGGCCTAATATTAACCTCGGTCATCCGAGCGGCCCGTTAACTATCGTATTAAACCTTGGTCATCCAAGTGGCCCGATAGCGGTCAAAACCTTAGGGGGCTTACATAGCATACGCAACGACCTCCTCTACGATGAGATAACGTGATCAGTCAGCGACGGTCGAAGGGAGAAGCGTTTCTTCTCCAACAATGGCTGCCCAAGTTATCACTTATACGGTGCCACCGGGCTCGTTTCACACAACCACCTGCCCAACTTAAGGACTTAACTCCTTAGGCAGCCAGCCAACCGGGTTGGCCGCCCCACGCAACAACTCTCTCTACGAGAAAACAGCGTGATCAGGCAGCGACGGGAAGTGTTTCTTCTCCAACGCTGGCTGTCCAAATCACCACTTGGACAGCACCACTGGGCTGGTTAACACAACCACTTACCAAGCCTAGGGACTTAGCTCCTTAGACAGCCCAGTAACTGTCACCGGCCAACCAGGTTGGCCGCCCAATGCAACAAAGTATACAAACACAAAAAGCAGTAAAGATCAATGGATACCAATTGGAGAGAATTCCCCATTTCTATTGCTTTAACTGTATTACATAATTATGTAAGTACAAAAACAAAAAGGAAAAGGCTATAGCCATCTTTGGCTGTCATGGGGGCTCCCTCACTAGGTCATCTTTGTGCTGTGCCGCTTTGTTGGACTGGTTGATGAGTTCAGCTGGAAAATCAGGATCAATCAACCGCACAATGCGCCGACCAATGTTGATCCCCTTCAACAGCCATGCATACAACATGCCCTCGATCTCGTGGGGACGGACCCGGAGGGTCAGATCATTCTCTGAGGCTGCAACTTGGTCAGCAAGCCGTTTCTTGCTAGCTTTGTTTCAATCATCCTCCTCTTTCAAGCGAACGACCTTAGCTCTCAAGTTAGTAATCTCCGTTTTCATCCCCGCCATGACAGCCTCAAGAGCAGCCGTCTCCTCACGGTGCTCCCCTCCTGAAGCAGCTAGCCTGGCATCCAGCCATGCGATCTCCGCCTCCCTATCCGCGATCGTCTGGTCGCATTACACCAACTCTCGGGAAAAGGCGGAGATCAGCTTCATTGACTGCACAAGACAAAAACAAAGCGTAAGTTATAAATACAAGAAAGAAAGAAGTGCAAGGAGGCCATTACAAGAACCATACCTCACAGAGTCTCATCGTGGGCCTCACAGGCCTGGCCTCCAGACTTGGCCCAGATGGCGGTGGACTAGGAGTGCCCTCTCGAGCCAAACTCGCAGCTGCCTCATCCAGAATGCGCTCCATGAGCCCATCATCCTCACCCATGGCAGCTTCAGGCCCCTCTCTCACAGTCTCTGGAGCAGCTGTTGCGGGCTCCTCTCTTGCAGCCTCTGGAGTAGCTGTCACAGGATCCCCTCTGGCAGCCTTTGGAACAGCTGCTGAAGAGTCGAGCCCCACTGTTGGCTCGACAACACAAGTCCGCGTGGCCGCCACCGACTCACAAGCTGGCTCCTCAGAAGATTCCATCGATATAGCACCAGGAACTGCTTGCGGCGCAGGCTACGCCAGGATGACTCCGGAATCCGTCGGCCAATCCTCGTGGGTCTTCTCCAGGCCCGCGGTGCTGCCAGCCCCGCTGCAGATCCCGGCTGCCATGTAGTCGATGAAGGAAGACGACGACGAAGGTGTCTCCAGCACCTTCTCTGGCAGCGAACCAATGAAACCTTCATCTGTAGGCCGCATACAGATGATGATGCCCTTGGAATCCTCCGGGTTCATCATCCTCACGGGCGGTGTAGGTTTGCGAACTGGGGATGGCAGACCCCGGTTCACCTTCCTCGTTTCCTCTCGGGAAATCAAAAAATTCCGAATAAAATCGTCAGGGTTCTCCTTTATTACCTTCAGCAACCACTCATAGGCCGCCGTCTCCGCCGTGGTGGGCGTCCCAAAATATGCCTCCGGAATCTCGCCTCATTCCCTCGCAATGGGCTAGGCCGCCCCCACGCTCACGAAGAAGAACCGATTCTTCCAATTCTTCAACGAGTTGTATATGACTTTATTAATCTTTATTCCGACACGGGGGACGAGCGATATCTACTCTTCCCCCTGGTTTTTTTTTGAACAAAACCCTAACTGCGGACATCCTAAGCCTCTTGCCAAGTTTTCGAACAAAAATGCACGTATTACAGAAGTACCTCACGACATTGGCGTGAAGTTGGGCGATAGGGACGCGTAGAGCCTTCAGAATAGACTCCAAGTCTTCCGGCAGCGGTAGGCGGAGGCCGCTCCTCAGATGGACCTTATAAACAATAATATGCCCCTCCGGTGGAGCATAGGCCCTGTCATCCTTTCCTGGAATCTCCACGCAATCTCCTTCGGAATGTTACACTCGACGCACAGAGCTTTAATGTCGTTCTCTCTGAAGACGGAGGTAAAATCGGTGACAGAAGCCATGGTAACACAGAGGACTAGGGTTTCTGAACGTCTCTGAAGAACGGGAACAAAGAAGACGAAGGACTGAAGTCGTAAATGATTTCAAATTACGGAAGGCAAACTTAAGCGCCAAGCACGAAACCCCTCATTAAGGACGCCGTCAGTCCTGCCACGTGTCGCCTCCCTACTTGGCCCCGCAAAAGGCGAATCTCTGACGCATTAATGGCCAGGATGTCCGCCTAACCAAAGGGAGACACGTGTCACTTTCTGTCATATAAATCGGCTAATGGCCACGCGTCCATTAGGACTGGCAGAAAATGCTTCCAGAATTGGCCAGGATGGTCAATAATTCTAGTTCTCTGGAATTGACCCAAACGGTTAACAATTCTAGTTTTCCGAAATTGATCAAGACGGTCAACAATTCTGGTCTTTCAAAATTGACCTAGACGGTCAATAATTCTGGTCCTCCGGAATTGACTAGGACGGTCAACAATTCTGATCCTCTGGAATTGACTCAGACGGTCAATAATTCTGATCCTCCGAAATTAACCAAGACGGTTAACAATTCTGGTCAAACTTTCCTCCACACCTTTCATGAAGTTCCATGGGGTCCTCAGAGCAATAAGGGGCATCCCATCATGAACATATTGGGGGCCAAACTTCTGGCCACTAGCATGAGGGGCTAGTGATGGGTATACCAATAATGGGTTGTCCCCCAAAAAGTTAACGAAAGCCCAAGAAGGACGGTCAACGTTCTTACGACCCAGTTGGGGAACGGGCCCAGAGTTGAAAGGCCCAGGACGGTCAACGATGGCGTTGACCGTTTGGGCAGCCAATGTGCACGCAGACGGTCAACTCAAACGTTGACCGTCCGCGTACTACACGTTGGGCCCAAAAGAGGCTTTTTTACAGTAATTGGCCTGGTCCATTCGAGCCTGTGATCCATCTGGCGGTCAGCAACAGCTCTCCAGGCATCTCCCACGATCCCAACTGGCACCCAAAATAGATATTGACAAAATTGACGCCTTTCGCATAAGGAAGGCACCAGATTTTTTCAAATCCTTGCCAACTAGGGCTCTCCAACGATAACATGCACAGAATGAAGGTGACCGGCTTAAAAAGCTGTTGGCCGCCTCAAAAGGAAACTGCCTCGCTTAGCTTAACAATTGGCACCTGCTCCAAAAGGCAAGCCAGCCAAGAATTACAGAGGGAATCACTCCCTCCAAAGAAGGAAGATCGTCCTCTCAATCATAAATAGGCCCTTGAATTATCATTCAAGGCATACTTTCTATAACGCAAACCAAAAGCTCTCAGTTACCAACATTCTCTGCTATTGAAACTCTCTCAATTGCTAACGTTTTCTACTGCGCAAACAGATACTCTAGTAAGCCAAAAAACCTAAGGCATACAAGCGAACATCTCACGGCCGCTTACTGCCTCCCCACCTTCCAGAGTCAAGGAGGCACTCTCGTCTCTCTTTCATCTGGAAAACACACACTCTGTCTCTCTCTTTCTCGATTTACAGTTTCACTAACCTTATTACCTTTCGAAGGTTGTTTACTGACTTGACCGTCGGAGTGTTTTCGGTGGGACAACTTTCCACCGACATGCTGACCTCCTGTTATATTTAGTGGTGTGCAGGATCTAACTTAGGGAACGAAGCCGGAACAAGGACAAGCGGATCGACCCGAAACTGTTCGAAGTTCGGATCCAAAGACGCATCGCTGATTTGGTAAGTTTTGCTTCTATTATGATTTAAATTGGTTTTTATGTGATTGGATTATGGAATTGACCGGGTATAGGCCGATTAATATATTTTGAAAATAGTTAGATATTATATTATATTTGATTTATGATTTTGGTTAAAATTTACCTCTCTTACGATAATTATAGAGTAGGTCGTACTTATTTTATTCGGATGATTGTCCGATGAGATCCTGTGTAAATTTTGATTGATGTCGGGTCTTATTATTAGNGTATATTTTTTGTAATTAGTGACTCCCTAGTCTATTTAAGCATCAACATCTATTCCCATCATTGATGAAGTCATCATCAGTTCATCTACTCCTCATTATGATCCAACTATAACACCAATTATGGATCTAAAAGACCATAATCAACTATAGAGTCTGGCATAACAAACACAAAGAACATAGAGAACACAGAATTAACTAATTCTAGTTGAATAAAAGCTTGACATTTGTCAAGTGATGATCGCATTCTAATCCCCATTGATAGACCTCAAACACCTCAATATCTCCAAGATTATTATTGTCAACAAGCTCAAGGAGATAAATATACACAACCCACGAGCAGGTTAGTTACCTCATACCCTATTGCTAACTGCTTGTCATATCAAAAGCTCTCACCATCCTATTGCTCTTTCCCCACATTGATATCCTTGCACTTAGATTTGACTACTTACAATGAGGCTACAAAGGACCAAATACCGTCCCAGATGATTGAAGTAGAGTTGCAAGCCTTGGAAGAAAACAGTACTTGGATCTTTACACATTTATGGATGAGAAACAAGCCATTGATTATCATTATGCTCTTAAAATTAAGTGTAATTTGGATGGTACAATTGAGGTCACAAGGCACGACCGGCAACTCAAGTCTATACCCCAAAGGTTGAAATAGATTATCATGACTAAATTGGTTATTATTAGATAAATACTTTTTGTTATAGTTGTAAAGGAAATAAACATTTAATAATTTGATTTTCACAATGCACTTTGACATGGCAATTTCAATGAAAAATTCTACATGAAGCGGCCTCCTGGTTATGAAAATAAAAATCTTTATTGAATTTGTAAGTTGTTTAAGAGTTTGTATAGATTGAAATAGACGTCAAGAAAATCATTCTCGGAGTTCTCTTATTCCCTCATTAGTATGGGTTTCAAGCAGTCAAAAACGAGTCATAATTTCTTTACTTTAGAGAATGTTGATACTTTACTGCATTCCTTATGTATATTGATGACACAGTTGTCACTAACAATTCAGTTATTACAATTGATGCTCACGAGATCTTTCTTCATTTATAATTTAAAATTAATGATATTGAGGTCTTGTAATATTTTCTTAGAATAGAAGTTCTTAATACCCTAAAAAATTTTTTTAACAATTAACGCAAGTATGCTCCGGATCTTTTAGGAAATAAAAGTACTCTTGCTTCATAGTTGAGCAAATTGCCTATGGATCAAAATGCGAAGTTTAGTAAGAAAGCAGTGTTCAACTTGAATGGCCCCACTGATTTTAGAAGAACATTTGGTCTTCTATTGTGTTTAACCATCACTAGTTCAGATTATAACTATAGGGTACAGACTTCGAGTTAGTTTATGGAGAATCTCACCAACATCCATTTCACAGCTAATATATGGTATTGTCCTACATCAACAAGCAGCCTTTGGGACATGATTTATTGCTATTATCTAGCACTTCGTTAAGTTTGTGAGCTTATTCACTCGAATTGAGTCTTTTGTCCCAACACTCGATAACCAATGATTGGTAGCTGCATTTTACATGGAAATTCCTTAGTTTCTTGGTGATAAAAAAAGCAACCCATTATTTCTAGATCTTCTACTGTTGCTAAATATAGAGTTGTTGCGTTCAGGATTTTCGGATCCAAGCAACACAAGTGAGTAAAAGATTAAATAAAAGAGAAGAGAGAGATTGAAAATCGGATTTTACGTGGAAACCTTCTCTAATATGAGAAGGGAAAACCACGAGGCTTAGGCCTGGAAAGATTTTCACTATCAGTGTTCGTTTACAAGGGTTGAGTACAAGTGAGAGCTTTTTCTTTTTGTCTGGGAGCCTTAGCTTTTTCTTTCTCTTCTGAAAAGTTTTTTTTTTCTCCTGATGCCTAAAGGGGATATTTATAAGTAAAAATAATACCGTTGATTATAGGGTGCCAGGCTGGCCACCCACTCTCCTGACACATCCCTGTAGTGTCAGGTACGTTGGCGTGCAGGAGGGACTTTTAGCCGCCTGATCCGTTTCTCGCCGTATTCTGCCAGGAATGTCAGACTGTTGTGTCAGTCCTGACGGTGGTGGCGTGTTGCAGACTTTATGCATTTTTTGGAAGTTTGTGGAGCTGAGCTGGCGTTCTCGGACGTCTTGGAGAGTCCTCGTACTTTATAGGAATTTTACCCTTTGGATGAGTCCTCGTGCTTTTACTGGGTCCGCGGACTTCATGACGCGTTACGCTTGTTCTCGTACAACGAAGCTCCTGTTACTGTTGTGCTCATTGCATCGCAAAATGTTCTCGGACTCATCGTGGGTCTTCTCGGGCACTGATATCCTGGGCCTCTCGGGTCAAGTACTTACCCTTTTACCCATTAGATTGGGGACCCTGGGTACTGGACCCAACACTAGCCCCCCATGCCAAAGGGTCCGAGATCCTCGACCGTTTGGCATGTTCTTCTGATGCTTTCTGAGATGTCTTTTCTTATGAATGCTAGTCCGCGATCATATTAATCGTTCGAGGAATGATGATGTTTTGGGATGAAGACCTAGATTCAAAACTTGGCCTGAGGCAATTTTGAGTCTTCGAAATTTTGGGAAACCATTTGTGCCCGAGACCACTTCACTGTCTGGTAATTGGTTTTCGTCCGAGAACTTTCGTCGCCGTCGTTTTGGGCTTCTGCGAGCATTAAATGCGGAAGTGACGCGTTTGTCAGTTGCCTTGAAAAGGTAAAAGGTCATCATTTCGTTGAGGCGAATGGCCGGGTGATGCGTGGCAAGGCAACTTTTTCTGAGGTAAATGGCCGCCCGACGCGTGGCAAGGGTTATGATGGCGCCTTTTCAAATTTCGGAACTATAAAAGGCGCCCTTTTTCCTTTTAGAACCTCCTCTGCTGCTTTTCATCTTCGCCTTTTTCCTCCGAAAAAGCCTTTCTGCCTTCAAACTTTTTGTTCCCTTGCGTTTTTAGATTCAAATGGCGCCTGGAGTGAGAGATATTGCCTCATCTTTGACAAACGACAGGCTTGAGGAGCTGCGAATCTTGTACGAGATCCCAGATGATATGGCCATGATGGTGCCAGAGGCGCACGACAGGGCGCTGCGCCCTTGCGACGGTTTCATCACAGTTTATGAGGTTCACCTCAAAGGTGGCCTGCGGTTTCCGGTTCCCCCCGAGCTTCACGAGATCATGAGGGATCTTGGAGTCCCACTGGCCAGGCTCCAGCCGAACGCCATAAGGTACTTAGTTTCTTTATGCGTCTTTCTTCGGTGTCAGAGCAAGCTTCTGGATGTCACCGTGGTCAAGGTTATGTTTCGCTTCACTCATAACCTTGACTGGATCACGATGACTCCGCGGCCGGACTTTGCCTTGCTCTGCGGAGGGAACCCAGATTCCACCAAGAGGTGGAAGGACAAATTTTTCTTCCTTGGCGTCCGACCACTTTGGGCTATCCCGAATAGCTGGGGGAAAGTGAAAAGCGAGTTCTGCACCGAGTCTTCCCTAAATGACAAGGAAAACGTCAAGGAACTCACTGATTTGGTGAACGCTAACCTCGGGGGCTTCCATTTGGACAAACGAAACATCTGGTTGCGGCCCGAGAACCTCAAGGAGGCCAAGTGGGCCACTCCTGATGAGGACGCGTCCGCGTCTACTCCCGCAAAGTCCAAGAAGAAGTTGAAGAAGAGGACGGGGACTTTGAGGATTATAGGTCAGCCCGTCCAAGTGGAGCCACGCAAGCTATCTGAGGGCTCGAAACGCTCGGCCCCCGAGGGCTCAAAACGGCCCCTAGTTGTGGTGGACCTACCTTCTTCTGAGGGTACAATTTCTGATGAAGATGACCTTGCGGACGAGGACATCATTGCTCCTCTCCTCAAGAGGAGAAGATCTTCACATCAGAGGTCCTCGGGGGTCGAGGACTCTGCTCGTCCTCTTTCTTCTGACCCTCTCGGAGGATCCTCATCGAGGATTGTCGAGGTGGCGGAGCTCCTGGAAGTCCAGTCTCCTACTGAGGGTCCTGCTCCTGGAGTTTTTCATGAGTTACCTGGTGAAGCTTCCAACCCAGTTGGGCATCCTTTCGAGGACTTAGGGGGCGAGGACTCTCAGAGGGATGTCGTGGAAGAGGTGGTTGCTGAGCCCTCGACCATCCCAGTCCCAGCAGATCAGGGCGAGGCCCCTGAGGTGGTTCCTGGCGAAGGAACCACGAGTGCACCTGGTCTCGGAGCCTTTGAGGAGGAGGCCGCGGCGTCTGTTGTTGAGCCCCAGCCGTCACTCCTCCTGTTGATGTTTCTCTTCCTGAGGCTGGGGTTGAAGTTTCTGCGGCACCTGTCCCTGAGGCTCAAGCTCCAGGAACTGGTGGGGAGGCCTCCTTGAGTGGCGATTCCCTTGCTTCCTAGGTATTTCCATTTTTCTTCTAAGTGCTTTGGCCCTCCGCTTTATTTCCTTTGTTCTAATGAGCTTTTTGTCTTTGGACACAACTCCGAGACATGGCTGAGAAGCTCAGCACAATTTTCGGAAGGGTCGCTCAGGGTTTTTCTCAGCTGGAGGAGCTGAAGGTTGTTAGAGAGACTTCTCAGAAGGCTGAGGCGGAGCTTGCTGACGCTAGGAGAGAGATAGCCTCCTTGAACGATATTGTGAGGCGTCAACAGGAAAGGCTGCGTCATCAGGATGAGAGGCTGAGGGCGTCCATCAGGACCGAGGACCTGACGCCTTTATTGGAACGCAAGTACTGGGAGGGCATTCATATGTGCCGCCGAGTACTTCATCTCATCCGCCCTCAGTTTCCTTGTTCGATACTCCATCCCCTAAATGCCAGTGCTTTAGGAGCTGCTGATTATTTGGCATTGATGGGAGGCCTTTTCCTAGCTCCGCCCGGCCAGGGCCAGCTGAAGATCCTCTTTCTCCGGGGCCGCCGGAGCTTTTGGATCCGGTTGAGCTTTTTGAAGATCGTCCTGAGCTGACAGAGCCCTCGGGGAGCTAGCCCCCAGTGTCTTGACATACTTGTATTATTTTTTTTTGTACATGTGTCCTTCTTTGTAGATGAAATAATAAAGAAATCTTTGACGATTTTCTCGTTGTGCTTCCTTCCTCTTTTCTTCGTACTTGTTGAATTTTTGACCTCTGGGGCCGCTCGGACGGAACCGAGTTTTTGAATACGACCTCTGGGGCCGCTCGGACGAAACCGAGTTTTTGAATACGACCTCTGAAGCCGCTCGGACGGAACCGAGTTTTTTGAATACGACCTCTGGGGCCGCTCGGACGGAACCGAGTTTTTGAATACGACCTCTGGGGCCGCTCGGACGGAACCGAGTTTTTTGAATACGACCTCTGGGGCCGCTCGGACGGAACCGAGTTTTTGAGTACGACCTCTGGGGCCGCTCGGACGGAACCGAGTTTTTTGAATACGACCTCTGTTCCTATTGATAGTATTTCTTAAGGTGCGTAGCATTCCAAGTTCGAGGGATTAGCTTACCTTCCTGGTTGCGCAGTTTGTATGCCCCGTTCTGAAGTACTGCTGAGACCAAGAAAGGTCCTTCCCAATTTGGGGAGAGCTTGTTCAGGCCGGCGTTCTTCCCTGTTACCGCGATGCTCCTTAGCACCAAATCTCCGACCTCAAATTGACGTGCCCTTACCTTTTTGTTGTAGTAGCGGGCCACTCGTTGTTGATACATTGCTACACAAAGTTGTACTCTGTTTCGGGTTTCTTCAAGCAAATCGAGGTGTTCTCGAAGCCTGTGGTCGTTGACGTTTGGATCGAAATGTTTCACCCGAAGGCTTGGAAGGCCCACCTCTATTGGTATGACTGCTTTAACCCCGTAGCAAAGACTGAAGGGGGTCTCCCTCGTTGGCTCCCTCGACGTGGTCCTGTATGACCAGAGGTTGGATGGCAGTTCATCCACCCACGAGCCCCCAGAGTCTATAAGTTTGGTTTTGAGCCCATGCAAGATGGTTCGATTCGTGACCTCCACTTGGCCGTTGGCCTGAGGGTACGCGACAGACGTATGGATCAGGTTAATCCGGAGGCTAGCACAGTACCTGGAAAATTGCTTCCCTGTGAACTGCGTTCCATTGTCCGTTATGACGCATTCGGGGACCCCAAACCTGCAAACAATACATTGTCGGAGAAACTCAGTCGTGTTTCGCTCCGTTATTCGTGCGAGAGGCGTTGCCTCTACCCATTTGGTGAAATAATCTATTCCCACGATGAGGAATTTCCTTTGAGTGGTCGCAATGGGGAATGGCCCGAGGATGTCGAGCCCCCACTGTGCGAAAGGCCATGGAGATTGCAATGCTCGTAGCTCCGTGTAGGGCTGACGGTTCAGAGTGTCGTGGACCTGACAGTTCTCACACTTGCGCACGAATTCCATTGCGTCGTGCTTCATTGTTGGCCAATAATATCCCTACCTCATTATTTTGAATGCTAGGTTTTTGCCTCCAATGTGCGACCCACAGATTCCTAGGTGTACCTCTTGAAGTGCATATTCTGCTTCCTCGGGGGTAAGACACCTTAAATAGGGGGATGAAAACCCCCGGCGGTATAGGCGGCCGTCCACGACGGTGTACCACCCCGCAGATTTCCTTACTTTCTTGGCTTCTGCGGCGTCCTCGGGCATAACTCCATTAGTGAGGTATTTTAGATAGGCGGTCATCCAAGTATCATCACCTGACACCTGCATGACCTCGGCCCCCGGCTCTTCAATGGAGGGTCGCTCCAGGATTTCTCTCATTCCTCTGGCGTACTGCCTCGGATCCCCTGCTGCCACTGCCTTTGCTAGTGCGTCGGCCTTCTCGTTCTCTCCCATCGGAATGTGCACGAACTCTATCTGGTCAAAACCCGAGGCCGCTTCTTTCACCTTTGCGAGGTACTTGGAAAGCTGAGGGTTATTGACCTCAAAGTTTCCGAGGGCCTGGTTGACAACCAGCTCGGAGTCACTATAGATCACTAGGCTCTTGGCCGAGCACTCCTTTGCCAGCCGCAGTCCTGTGAGCAGGGCCTCGTACTCGGCCACATTGTTTGTTGCCGGGAACCCCAAGGTCACCGAGTACTTTATCTCAGATCCCATGGGAGTTCGCAGGATGACTCCAGCCCCGCAGCCATCCTTCATGGAGGATCCGTCCACGTGCATAGTCCATGCTGGAATGAACTCTGCTTCTTCAGCCCCTGCTGCTTCGGCGATGTCTTCGTCCTGATGTGCTGTTGTTTCTACTACAAAGTCCGCAAGGGCCTGGCCCTTTATGGCCGGCCGGGGCCTGAACTCGATATCGAACTCACCGAGCTCGATAGCCCACTTGATCAATCGCCCGGAGATCTCGGGTTTCTGAAGAATGGCCCTTAGTGGCTGGTCGGTCAGTACCACTATTTTGTGCGCCTGGAAGTAGGGTCTCAGCTTCCTGGCAGAATACACCAACGTCAGTGCGACCTTCTCCGCGTGCGGATACCGGGCTTCTGAATCAGCCAGAGTTTTGCTGACGTAATACACCGGCTGCTGGTCTCCTTGGTGTTGTCTGACCAGGACGGACCCTAAGGCTCGGTCGGTCACTGACAGGTATAAGTAAAGCTCCTCTCCTGGCAAGGGGGAAGCCAGGAGCGGTGGATTGGCTAAGTATGCCTTGAGCTTCTGGAATGCCTCCTCGCACTCGTCGCTCCATCGAAATCCTTGGGTTTTCGGCCCCCTGAGTGCTTTGAAGAACGGCAAGTGCCTCTCGGCCGACTTGGCCAAGAAGCGGGAGAGGGCGGCCACTCGTCCTGTAAGTCTCTGGACATCCTTCACAGTCCGAGGGGACTTCATGTCGATGATGGCCTGGATCTTCTCTGGGTTAGCTTCGATTCCACGTTGAGACACTATGAAACCGAGAAACTTCCCGGACGACACCCCAAAGGTGCATTTACTAGGATTCAACTTCATTCCGTGAGCCCTGAGCACTCGGAAGGTCTCCGCCAAGTCCCCGGTGTGGTTTCCACTAACGGTGCTTTTCACGAGCATGTCGTCGACGTAGACCTCTACGTTCCTGCCGATCTGTTCTTCAAAAACTTTGTTGACTAGCCGTTGATACGTCGCGCCGGCATTCTTGAGACCGAAGGGCATTACTTTGTAACAGTACGTGCCCTGGTCGGTCATGAATGATGTGTGCTCCTCGTCCTCCTGGTGCATTTTGATTTGGTTATATCCGGAGTAGGCGTCCATGAAGCTGAGCAGCTCGTAGCCACTTGTTGAGTCCACCAGTCGATCCACCCTGGGGAGTGGGAAGCTGTCTTTCGGACAAGCTTTGTTGAGGTCTGTAAAGTCGACGCATATTCTCTACTTTCCACTGCTTTTCTTCACCATTACTACGTTGGAGAGCCAGTCCGGGTACTGCACCTCCCGGATGAATCCCGCATCGAGGAGCTTCTTTACCTCCTCACGTATAGCTATCAGCTTCTCTGTTGAATAGTTCCTGCATTTTTGCCTAATAGGCTTGTGGTGGGGATCCACGCCCAACCTATGCACTATTGTGTCGGGGGAAATCCCTGGCATGTCCGCTGGGGACCAAGCAAAGACGTCCGAGTTCTCTCTTAAGAGTGTTGTGAGGCTATCTCAGACGGATTCGGCGAGAGAGCTTCCAATCTGGACGCATCTCTCGAGATCCTCGGGATCTAATCGGATCCTTACGGTAGGCTCACCGGCCTGCGCTTGTTGGAGGGTCGCCTCGTCCCTGAGGTCGAGGTCCTCCATTGGTTGGGGAAGGGGAGTCAGTGTGACCTGTGACAGGTAACACGTTCTCCCAATGGACTGCTCGCCCAGGACTTCCCCGATGCCAAATGGAGTTGAAAATTTCATTTTTAGATGTGGAATGGAGGTCACGGCTCCAAAGGTGGTCAAGCAGGGACGTCCGAGGATTGCGTTATAAACGGATGGGAGGTCCACCACCAGAAAGGCGAGGACCTTTTACGCAGTCCTCGGGTATTTCCCTAAGGTGACTTCCAGCTGTACGATGCCCTGGACGGGGACTGGCTCGTTGTCGAGTCCGTACAGCGGCCCCTCCGGGGCCTTCATTTGATCTCTTTTTAGTCCTAACTTATGGTAGGCATCGAGATAAAGTAAATTTCGGGAACTTCTATTATCGACAAATACTCGCTTCAGATGGAAGTCATTCACTCCATCTGAAACGAGAGCTGTTACAACCAGGGGATCAGAATGGGGGAAGTTACATGGACCATATCGTCCTTACCGAAGCAAATGACATCGTCCTCGGAACTGGTCCGAGGTCTCTTTGATGCCCCATGCTCTCGGCCTCCATCTCTTGCCGGCCGTGTGGACACCATGTTTATAACTCCGGCCGCCACCCTGTTCCTCGGAGGATCTGCCTCTGCCTCGACTGCTGCTCCGGAGGACTGCCCGGATCTCTGCAGGAAGCGGTTGAGGTGTCCCTTCTTTATCAGGTCCTCGATTTCTCTTTGCAGAGACTTGCAGTCTTCCGTAGAGTGGCCTCCGCAGCGATGGAAGTCACAGTACTTCGTCTGATCTCCACCTCCCGGATTCTTCAATGGCATGGGCCATCTCACGAACTTTTCCCCTCGGATCTGCATTAGCACGTTGGTCCGCGTATCGTTCAAGGGAGTTATGCGTGCTGGAGGGACGTCTCTTCGCATGGCCGTCTCAAGCTTATGGTGCTTCTGATGCCTAGCCACGAAAGGGGGACTACGATAGTCCCCGGCCTTCCTCTTCACCTCTGACGTTCTCGGACGATAGTCTTCATCCCTCTCTGGGCGCTTTGTTTCGTTCGCCTCCTCCGCAGCAATGTAGGCCTTTGCTATGGCCTCAGCCTCTTCGAACGTGCGGGGGCCTTTATGAATGAGGTGCTTGAAGAAGGAACCCCCTTCTAGGCCAGACAGGAAGGCGTTCAACTTTACCCCATCAGACAGTTTCGGGATCTGTCTGGCCACGGACACAAACCTGATCAGGAACCCTCTCAGGCTCTCCCTGGCACCCTGCTTTACGCGGGTGAGGTGCCAGGGCTGTTTTTCTACCCTTCAGCTGGAGGCGAACTGCGACAAGAATGCCGTTGCCAGTTCGCCAAAAGTGCTGATGGAGCCCGCAGGCATTCCATAGAACCATACCCTAGCGTCCCCCTTCAGCGTCAAGGGGAAACACTGGCACATTGCTGTCTCGTCAAGCCCCTGAAGGCTCAGGTGCTCTCAGAATAGGTTGAGGTGATCCATGGGATCAGCGCTCCCATCATATGCCTCCAAGTTGGGCATTTTGAACTTTGAGGGCAGCGCCCTTGCTCTAACATCAGTGGTGAACGGAGATTGCGGGACGCTCGCTCCGCTGCTTTCTCCGAACACACGATTCCAAACCTTCTCTAATTTTTCCTCCACGGGTGGTGGAGCAGTCGCCCTTTTTGCGTTGAGGAGGTGCCTCAACTCGTCAGGCTGTTGGTGCACCCTCCTTTTCGGGGTCCTCCTGGATCTTTGTGGGGACCCATGCGCACCCGCCATCTCCCGAGCGCGATGTTCCTGGCTGCCCTGGGATCGGGGCCCTCGGCGCTCTTCTGGCCCGCGAGGGGCCCTGCCGCTTGAGGCGACTTCAGTCCTCGGTAGATCCCGTTGGGTGGGCGCCCCATTGTGTCGCTCACGCCTTCCCCCTCTGCTCCGAGATATCTCCGCCTGGGATCCCCTGGAAGGGGCTTCCTTTTCCTTTTTGTCCATCCTGGTGCAGAGAGCGAGGAAGGCTTTGGACATATCGTCCATTTTTGCTGCCAATCCCCTTACGACAGGATCGGGGTGGTTTTCAATGCCAGCGCAAGGGTTGGGGGCGTCTCCCTGCTGGTTTTGAGCTGTAGCTCTTTCTGGTGCGTTTGCTTGTGCCCTAGTGCTTACCATTTTTGGTGTTTTTTGGTGTTGGTGTTGCTGAGTGTATTTAAATGTTATGAGGATGAGAAGTTGACTTTTAATCCACTTCCCACAGACGGCGCCAATGTTGCGTTCAGGATTTTCGGATCCAAACAACACAAGTGAGTAAAAGATTAAATAAGAGAGAAGAGAGAGATTGAAAACCGGATTTTACGTGGAAACCTTCTCTAATATGAGAAGGGAAAACCGCGAGGCTTAGGCCTGGAATGATTTTCACTATCAGTGTTCGTTTACAAGGGTTGAGTACAAGTGAGAGCTTTTTCTTTTTGTCTGGGAGCCTTTGCTTTTTCTTTCTCTTCTGAAAAGTTTTTTTTTTCTTCTGATGCCTAAAGGGGATATTTATAAGCAAAAATATTACCGTTGATTATAGGGTGCCAGGCTGGCCACCCACTCTCCTGACACATCCCTGTAGTGTCAGGTACGTTGGCGTGCAGGAGGGACTTTTAGCCGCCTGAGCCGTTTCTCGCCGTATTCTGCCAGGAATGTCAGACTGTTATGTCAGTCCTGACGATGGTGGCGTGTTGCAGACTTTATGCGTTTTTTGGAAGTTTGTGGAGCTGAGCTGGCGTTCTCGGACGCTTGGAAAGTCCTCGTGCTTTATAGGAATTTTACCCTTTGGATGAGTCCTCGTGCTTTTACTGGGTCCGCGGACTTCATGACGCGTTATGCTTGTTCTCATACAACGAAGCTCCTGTTGCTGTTGTGCTCATTGCATCGTAAAATATTCTCGGACTCATCGTGGGTCTTCTCGGGCACTGATATCCTGGGCCTCTCGGGTCAAGTACTTACCCTTTTACCCATTAGATTGGGGACTCCGGGTACTGGACCCAACAAGAGTAATGGCTACTGATTGTTTTGAAATTACTTGGCTGCAATATATTCTTAATGATCATCAAATCAATCATCTTCAACTACCCATTCTCTATTATGATAATTAATCCGCATTCCACATATGCACAAATCCTTTTTTTTATAAATGAACGAAACACATTGAAATAGATTGTCTTCTAATTTGTAACAAATTTTAGAAAGGGTTCGGTCAAACAAAATACATTATAGCATCTTCTCAACTATTGGACATTTTTACTCAGGCATTACCTTCTTCCATGTCAAGATCTCATCTCTCCAATATGGGATAGAAAATAATTACTCTCCATCTGGTGGGGATGTGTTACAGCATGAAGAGTAAGAAAAGAAGAAGAAAGGATTCACCCAGGCATCATGCTAAGAAAATTTCTTGGACCACATCCAACAACTTGTTATACTCATTCTTTTATTGTTTTTTTTTTCACGGGCCAAACAATAATAAATAAGGTGTTAAATGTTTGATGCTATTTTTTATAATTGTTTTATATCAAAGTTGCAATATGTATAAAGAAGTAAAACATTAATGGATATGTGACCTTCATTCTCCAAAATCTATCTGATTACCTGATTTCTATAAAGGCACAGTACCTTTATTGTTGTTTCTTCTTCTTCCTTTTTTGGCACTCTTAGCACGTAAAAATATAAGAAATATTTCTTAACATACGTATAAAGGTAAATCTCAACGGATGTATAAATTCAGGAATTTATGCTTGAAATTATACTTTTAAAAATTTTCAGATATGAACTTCAAATATTTTAAATGAATACAATTTAAGAAAAATAAATAGTGAAAGTTTTTTTATCTAAGAAAAACAAAGACTGCATTTCATCTAAAACGTAAGGCCGCTCGGAGGACGTCCGAGTTTTTGTCTTGAAGCTTCATCTCTACTGGTAGTACTTCTCGAGGTGTGCAGTATTCCAAGTACGAGGGATCAACTTACCTTCCTGGCTGCGTAGCTTGTATGCCCCGTTTCGAAGTACTGCCGAGACCAAGAAGGGTCCTTCTCAGTTTGGAGAGAGCTTGTTACGACCGGCATTCTTCCCGGTTGCTGCAATGCTTCTCAACACCAAGTCCCCGACTTCAAATTGTCGTGCCCTAACTTTCTTGTTGTAATACCGGGCCACTCGCCGTTGATACATCGCCACACAAAGCTGTGCTTTGTCACGGGCTTCTTCGAGCAAATCCAGATGCTCTCGGAGCCTGTGGTCGTTGACTCTTGGGTCAAAGTGCTCCACTCGGAGGCTTGGGAGGCCCATCTCTAGGGGTATGACTGCCTCGACCCCGTAGCATAGGCTGAATGGGGTCTCTCTTGTTGGTTCTCTCGCTGTGGTCCTGTACGACCAGAGGATGGATGGCAGCTCGTCTACCCATGAGCCCCCGGAGTCTAGGAGCTTGGTTTTGAGCCTGGAAAATTGCTTCCCGGACGACACCCCAAAGGTGCATTTACTAGGATTCAACTTCATTCCGTGAGCCCTGAGCACTCGGAAGGTCTCTGCCAGGTCCTCAACGTGGCTTCCACCAATGCTGCTTTTCACAAGCATATCATCCACGTAGACTTCCACGTTTCTGCCAATCTGATCTTTGAAGACGTTGTTGACCAGCCTTTGATATGTTGCGCCGGCGTTCTTGAGACCGAAGGGCATTACCTTGTAGCAGTACGTGCCCTGGTCGGTCATGAACGATGTATGCTCCTCGTCCTCCGCGTGCATCTTGATCTGGTTGTATCCGGAGTAGGCGTCCATGAAGCTAAGCAGCTCGTAGCCGCTGGTCGAGTCCACCAGTCGGTCCACCCTGGGGAGTGGAAAGCTGTCTTTCGGACAGGCCTTGTTGAGGTCGGTGAAGTCCACGCACATCCTCCACTTTCCGCTGCTCTTCTTCACCATTACTACGTTGGAGAGCCAGTCCGGGTACTGCACCTCTCGGATGAACCCAGCGTCCAGGAGCTTCTTCACTTCTTCTCGGATAGCTATCAGCTTTTCCGTTGAATAGTTCCTGCGCTTTTGTCTAACAGGCTTGTGGTGGGGATCCACGCCCAGCCTGTGGGTTATGATTTCGGGGGAAATCCCCGGCATGTCCGCTGGGGACCAAGCAAAGATGTCCGCGTTCTCCCTTAGGAGCGAGGGTCCTCGGGATCCAATCGGATCCGCACGGTAGGCTCTCCTGCCTGTGCTTGCTGGAGGGTCGCCTCGTCCCTGAGGTCGAGGTCTTCCATTGGTTGAGGAAGGGGAGTCCGTGTAACCTGTGACAGGTAACACGTTCTCCCAACAGACTGCTCGCCCAAGACTTCCCCGACACCAAATGGAGTTGGGAATTTCATTTTAAGATGTGGGATGGAGGTCACGGCTCCAAAAGCGGTCAAACAGGGGCGTCCGAGGATTGCATTATAAACGGACGGGAGGTCCACTACCAGAAAGGTGAGGACCTTTGACGCAGTCCTCGGATACGCCCCCAAAGTGACTTCTAACTGTACGATCCCCTGGACGGGGACTGGCTCGTTATCGAGTCCGTACAGTGGCCCTTCCGAGGCCTTCATTTGGTCTCTTTTTAATCCTAACCTATGGTAGGCGTCGAGATAAAGCAAATTCCGCGAACTTCCATTATCAACAAAAACTCGTTTCAGATGGAAGTCATTTACCCCATCGGAAACGAGTGCAGTTACAACCAATGGGTCGGAGTGGGGGGAGATAACATGGGACATATCACTCTTACCGAAGCATATGACGTCATCCTCGGATCCCATCCGAGGTCTCTTCGATACAGCATGCTCTCGATCTCCATCTCCAGCTGGACGGGTGGACACCATGTTGATAACCCCAGCCGCCACCCTGTTTCTCGGAGGATCTGCCTCTGCTTCGACCGCTGCTCCGGAGGACTGTCCGGGTCTCTGCAGGAAACGATTGAGGTGGCCCCT